>BMAW01027554.1:367655-454955 GCA_019974015.1 Nephila pilipes | reverse complement strand
GTCTCTTAGAAGTAACCAACAAAACTCCCCTATCATATTAGAATCCCTTGATATCTTTATTCCATTGCGTGAATAACGAAGTGGATTTTTTCCCCTCGTTCGTCACTTACATCTCCCATTGTATCGAGAGGAGGGTGGTGAAGAGGAAGAGGGAGGGAGGTTCAAATGGGAATCCAGGAAGGGTTTTTTGCGTGATATTCTAGAATCTCGTAACTGTATAGGATTCTGCTTAATAATTCTCTTTGCAGTTTACATCATTGAAATTGCTCAGAAAACCGTGAAATAATGAAACAAACGCCTTCCAGTCAGCCCTTTCTAGAGTGTTTAACTTCTGGAAATTTTTATCTTTCAAAAGTTGCCTGATCTGCGAGCCACCAAATATTTCTTCCAACTTAGCACAGCACACATTTGGGAAATAATTCTTGGTATATGTAAAACCTTTTTTATTTTTGACCATACGTTTCCCGACATTTTTAAATATATTCAATTTTATACATAAAGAACGAAGAAATGCCTGCTTTTGATCCATTCAAAGGGGTGTATAAAACGTTTTGTTGCCCCGGTACGTAATTCTCTTTAGAAAGCTGGTCTCTAATAGTATAATGTTGCTCTATTATCCTATAAATTCATCAAACAATAATATTTTGTAAATCACTTTGAGATCCAAGCATCAAGCCTATGATTCTTTAATCTTCACACAACAGTGAGTTGTACTAGATGTATTGTATTTCCTTCATTAAAGTAGACATATTCTCATCCGTCTCTTACATTTACACTGTATGTGCAACTGGTACTGATGGTTTCGTATTTCCTTTGAGTAGTAACACGTGTAGAAAAATCTATGAATGATCTTTATTTCTGAGAGATGGATTCGAAAACAAATCAACTCTTAAACGATCAATATTTATGCAAACGTACATCTAATTTTATGTTGAAAAATACCCTGAAAATTGATTATGTCTGCTTTGATATAATGAAGTTTTAATTGTTGAAACTAGTACATACCATCGCTGCCATCTAGACACTAAAATTTCTGATTGATGTCTGGTAAGATTTAAGTATCTAATTAAGTCATTTAATTATTTTATTTGCTGAATTTAGAGCTGAACGATATATTAAGTGATGTTGATGGTTTGAATTCTTCTAGTGTTTCTTCTCTCTGTAAATGGTAAGTCTTCAAATGGAGAAGGCTCAAGAAATATTCAGGTCCATGTGGTACAGAGTGCCTCACAGATGTAACATTACGATATTATATATCATGTTTCATTTACCGGAAATTCTAAAGATTTTATGAAGACAAAAGTAACAATCATCAGCATGATTCATTTGCTCGGGTCAAATTACAGAATCTGCAAATGGTATGAATTGATTTTTTCACCTTAATCCAGTGAAGCAAACTATAATGAGACACTATGTACGATATATAGAGCGCTCATCTTTATCTTAAACTCCTATGTGACGCCGAAAATAAAAACTACAAACTTTTTTTAATATAAGCTGTTAACTTGCGAAGCTATCTTTTCATAGTAAAATATCCACAGATATAGCAAACAATAAATTAATGCATGAGCGGGGTTATCTGTCCGTGAAAGCAAAAAGGAATAAATGTACTCAGAGGTACTAATAGGTCTAAAATTATTCATGTCAATTAACTGAAAAGAATACGGTTATCATGCAAACAAAACTCTCAATCTTCAGTCGCTCTGAAATGCTCTAATAAGAAAACAATATGACTCATACCCATTATGGGCGTTCGCAACACTTGAAAAAACGACTTATTTCTTTAAGGCTTACCGTTGCCAATGATAATAAATTACAAAGCATCTAAATGAATTTAAGACAGATGTTTGAAAAAAACTATTTGTAAAGACAAAATTTTTACTGAGTATTTTATTTCTTTCCAAAACCTTATGGGAAGAGTACATGCTTTTCAAATTATGAAAATTATATAGGAGAAATTGTGCATTTTGAAGGTCCTTTTCATTACCAGAGCATGAAAATGTAGTGCAGAAGGATATTTTCATACCTATTCCCAAAACTGTTTTACGTAGTGTTAATCAAATGATGCAAAAAGAATGTTTTGAACTGAATGAAATATTTAAATTTTATACACTTTAAGACATAAATTTCTTGAATAATAAATAATTAGCATAGTTCGAGAAAAGCTTTGTTTAAAATTCAAATATATTTCATTATAGAATAATATAAATAAATAAAAAAAAAGAGAGAATTATTCGCTGAAGATTTAAATCTGAATCCACTTCTACATAACTACAGTGCTAGTACAATGTAAAGTTCAAATATTCCTCCAAGTTTTGAGATTTTAGATTTGAAATAAGAATGTTATTACTCTGAATTTTTCTTCAAAAATTCCATGAAACACTCTTGAAGTTGCATATTTCAATTAAAGGAATAAGATTAAAGAGGGAAAGTATGAAACTTTGTGAGCTTTAAAAATTAAGGCTTATTCTAAAATTTACAAAAATGTCAATACTTTAGTGCGTTATAAATATTAAACATTTTGAAATGTATATGGCTTTTTTTCTTGAGCGTCTCATTGTCGATTCAATAAAGCATGGAAAAAGTGAACATTTTAAAGAAAATTGAAAAATGTATTATGAGAAACGTTCAATAGAATTAAGCGGCGTAAACACAGTATAGGTCCTCGAAAATAGAAAGTTCCTGTTAGGACAATTAGATCCATAAAGTAGAAAAGTAGAAAATATGAAAGTGAGAAGAGTTAATAAGACACTTTCCACTGGTAAGCAGAAAAAAAAATCCTTAATTGGAGTCATTCAAAACCATTTCTTTTAAAAGGATTGAAAACTAAATACTACAAAGACAATGGAGCATAATCTAACTAAATATATTTTTCTACAGTAACTATATGTGAAATTGCGTTTGATTATTCCGTTGACTATCATTTAAATAAATATAAAGTGAAACGCTGAATGATATAAATTTCAAAGAGGGTCTTTCTTTCTTAGTCCGTAATCCCATTGTTTTTTTTTTTTTTCCATTAGACAACTTTCTCGAGATATTTTCATTTGATAATATGATTGTATTAAAGATCCAGAACTATCAGTCATTCATTCTTTTCCTTGTTTCAATTTTTCTTTTATTTACTTTTTAGAAAAAGTTAAACGAATGCTATTCAGATGCACATTTAATTTTCTCCTTATCAGAGATTAATTAATAAAATACAGCACTTCAGACTTACAATTATATTACAATATAGGCTCTTTCGAACATTGAAAAAAACCTTTTCTTCATGAAAATTATTTTGTGACTTATGAAAAATGTTTACCAAATTTTATTAATAGACGAAACCCAAAAAACATGATTGTAAACCAAGAATTATATAAGAAATTATTGAATTCAAGGTAGCCAAAATGTAAATATAATGAAAGTAAAATATTAATCTTTAAGAGAATTATTTTTTCCTTCAGAATTAAATAATCTAGTGTACTAGCAATCTACTACAGATCAATGCTGTCTCAATAAGCCTCTTTCAATGGTTCCGATTAGATGCTATGGTCTTCTAACGATTGATTTTCAATGTGTTTTGATCTTCCACGCAGTCAATCCATCCACAGCAGAACCTTGCTTTTTTTCTGATGCCTTCTAATTTTGTAAGAGTCACCTTTTTAACGGGGTTTTGCCTTGAAGTTTAAAAATATTTCCAAACATGTGGTTTGATAAGATTTAACAACTCAGGCAATATTAGGTTGTTTAGACTTGCAATACATTTCATGGTAATACAAAATTCTCCATTTACCATTCTCTTTGCACCTAGTATCTTTTGGAGAAATTTCCTTTCAAATATTAAGTATTACCCTATTTTATCTTTTTTAGTTGCCAGCACTCACTACCACAAAATATAATAGGTATTACAAGGGTTTATATAGATAATATGATTGAGCTCTCAAATAAAAACAATAACGTACTGGAATATGTAAAAATGTTTTTAATAGCCTGTTTAAATTCTCAATAAATCAGAACATTAAAAATATTCAAGTGAAGGAAAATTGTAACTAAGAAATTAAATAAATCATTTAATATTATCATTTGTATATTTTGTAACGTTTAACATTTAAATAATTCATGTACACAAACGCTCCACAGAGTCAGAAAAAAATATAAAGAAAATTTTTCATTGCTATATTATTATTTATAAAAATAATTGTGTATAAACTTGAACCAAATATTTTTCGGAATATCCAGTTAGACAAATACTTTGAATTGATATTGCTTGGTTAACAAATACTGCTTAAAAAGTTTAATTACACCGAAATTGCTTCAGGGTAATAGTGTGACCGATTTCTTATATTTATTTGTTAGGATAATTGACTTCAATTAATAAAGGCTTAAATGTTAGCAAGCTGATGTAATATAATAATGCATGCAATAAAAACGAATCTTCAAGAAGACAGTAACTGAAATGTGATAAAAGATGTCATTAATGCATAAAACATTTATATGAGTATTTATCAGTTAGCTGAAATACGGATAATTATTCTCTTCAGACTAAAATTTAAATTTTCATAAATTAAAGGTATTATCTTTATTCCTAAAGAAAACATGTTAATTAATTTTCAAAATAAATGCATCGTAATAAGCATATTACTCAACTCCATGAACAATAGAATTTAATAACTTGTCTAGAAATAATATTCCTTCTTTCGTATTGATTCTTCAAGAAATTTACAACATAAATGAGGAAAAACTAATAATAATCAGGATTAGTAATATAAATAAAGCTCATCAGGCTTTGTTTTATAAATAAAAATGTTTATATTTTAAAGAAAAAAGAATCTTGCATAATAATTAAAATAATTTTACTGTAAAGAAAATTTACTTACAAAAATATATTATTTGAACATTTTCAAAGAGCTACAAATTAAGTGTTGTTCACTGATTATACAAATATATGAGAAATTTCATAGAAAATTTTATTTATATTTTACAATACCTTTTATAATAAATTACTTATATTTTATTTACCATAACATAATTATAATAGCGTTCTGCTTTTACTCATTGTTTTATTCATTCAGTTTTAATAATTAGTTCGTTGTATGCCATCATAATTGGAAAACAGATGTCTAACTTTCGTTTAAAATTATTCATTAATTTTTTATACAAAAAATTAAAATTACGTTCTAGATTTTTCTTAAAAAATAAAATATGAATTAGTACTAGTCAGTAAACAGAACAACGCTTTAAAAATAATAACAAAGAATATTTGGTTAAGATAATTATTATATAATAGATCTTTTTAAATAAAACAAAAGCAGTGCTGCGCGTGAAATAATGTGAGGTAAATCGCATAAATTGTAGCGCACAAAGTCATAGTCGTGAATTTGAGGCTTGCGTTGTTTCATTGAGTCGTAGGCTCGAGTTGTGATGTCACTAAAGACCTACCGTAACTATATCAGGGCTGAGGGAGGTTAAATCTACCGAGGCTCAAAGTCCTGCCCTTGTCATAGTGTGGAAATTCGGAGGAGGTGGTGTCAGCTCAATTATTGGCCTCACCCTTTTATCGAGGCTCAGAATTACAAGTCACATGGCCAATAGTTCTCTGTTTTTTCTAAGAGTGACAAACAATCAATTAAAGTCATTTTTAAAGTAGTGAAACACTATTGCAATCAAATATGTTTTAGTATACCTAAATAAATGTAGTGCCAGCACAAAAATCCCCAAAAATATGTATTATGTTGTTTCACAGCACAGAAATATAGGTAAAAAATATCTAACCCAAATACCATGAAACTGTACGTAGAGATAAAAAAATATTTCCAAATTAATGTTAAGCAATTGAAGTATTTATATTAAATTTCAGTAAGTAATTCAGCAAATTATTATTATTTGCTAAAATGTATTATGAATCTGTTATTCATCACAAGTGTCATTAATATCTATACAATAGCAAAAAAATTAAAAAAAATCTTACGGAATATTTAAAAACCCAAGCAAATTAATATTTAGCAAACGATTTATCACAATGTGTTTGAATTTCGAATTGTTATCAAAAAAAAAAAAATTAACTATTAAATGTAATATATTTAACTGTTAAAGAACAAGATTATTTTAAAGTGAAATATAAGTTTATTTTAGAACCTAAAATAACGAAATACTTTGGTAATAATTTTATTGCTTTAAAGTAATGCATTTAATATATTTTGTTATCACCGCACAAATGCGTTAAAATCTATATTGTTATGACAACAATTATTTCAGCATATTCCACATGGTTTACTTGATAACAGTTATCTACAACTCTAATAAGCAAATATTTATTTGAAGAATAATTACATGGCAACTAAATTTAAATATTAGGCAGCAAACTAAACCAAAAGTATTCCAGCTAGAGAGTACACATTTTGAAGAATAATGAGTATTAAACTTTAAGTCTGTATAGGAGAAGAAAAATGGGTGCGTTACCTCTTGCAAACATCACAATATAATTATATGTTACCTCGTTTGCATTTTTATAAGTTAAGAATAAATTTCATCACATTTTGATCACACGAAGAATTGTTATATATCCACATAGTGCAAAGAGAAATATTTGAATGATTGCATTATAATTCGATATTGGAGCTCTAATGATTTTGCTTAGAAACTATCTTGAATTGAATACATTTCTAAGCCATTGGAGTGGATTTTTATTAATAAAATAAAACCAAAGTATGATTCTCACAGTACAATATTTCATATTATATATATGTTGGTTTCCTTGAGTTCAATAAAAGTTTAAATCACATTGTTTTATATAAATGATAACATAACGGAAACAGTCTAAGTTTCATTACTATAATTCTGCTCATATTATACTTAATTATTAAAATATCTTTAGTTATGAGGTTTTCGGCCTTTGAGTTAGTCAGTTTGAACCTCGTTTTCATTGTTAAAATACAATAAGTAAGTAATCCCTAATAAAATATCAACTGTTCAATCATTTTTATGAAATTATTAGAATAAGTGTTGTAGCAGTATCATTTGCTTAATTACATTTTAATCTGCAAAACAACTTTTCGAAGTCTGTTATAATTCATTAACTGTATTAAATATGAGTAGAAAGTTAAATATTTATTACAACCAGATTTAAAGTTCACTAACTGTATGAATTCTAATGTTCCTATTCACATCTACACAAGTAAGGTATTGCGTCTTTCATAACTTTTATCTTTAGTATGGGATCCTACTCCTAACAAGATTAACTCTAAGCTTCTTTGACTTATCCAGTAGTGAATTGTATTGTAAATCATTTGTAACTATCATACAATTAATTATGAATCATTTTTTTTCTGATTTATGGCTTTTTTTCTAAATGATATCTACTAGAGGCATTCAAAAAGTATGTTACACTTGAACTATGTAGGTCAAAAAACACTTTATTGAGAAGAGCTGCAATGTAATATGACACACAAACAGTACCCAATTTCTTAGACAATTTACTAGTCACTTCAGACATTTGTCAAAACATTGCACCAATTGCTTAATGCTCCGACGATAGAAAATCTCTCTTATGTCCATGAGCCAGTTTAAAACATTTATCTAAACTTGGACAACGCTAAAAAACTGTTTTCACCCAAATATCCTTTAAGCTTGCCGAACACGTGAAAATCATAGTCGTAGAAACTGAAGGCACTTATATCTAAAAGTTGCATATGATGCACTTATATGTGATTATACCTAAAAGTATATTTTTAGCAAATCACATCTCTTGCAAAAGACGCTGCGTCATTGTCAACCAATCAGTCTATTACATAGTTTCAGATCTCCCTTTTGTTTTTCCGTGATAAGAAATTTTATCAGAAGTAATTTAACAAAGTTAACATATTTTTCAGAAGTAAGTTCCAAAATCTTTCTTTCATAAAACTGTATTAATAAGTAAACATAACCCCTCGTATATCAGTGATAGGATATTTCAATAGAACATTCCAGTAATGAATCAATGTAGTCTCCTTACATATTCTCCCTCTTTCAAACTGATACAGAAAAATACAATTTTGATAAGATAGGGTAGGGGACAATGGACTTCTTTTCAAAAAGGAGATAATATTACAACAGGAAGTAAACAACTCAACATGATAAGATAAACCGGATAGCTTGGGTTCTTTATTGGATATGACGTCACTTCCCCCCGTGAATCTCCACGCTTACTACTACCGCATAACAGCCAATGAGGCCAATACACCAGTACTTTATCCTGGTCTCAAATTTCTGATTTATTCACGAGAAAATACTAGTTACAAGCTTCCAATAAATGATCCTTTAATCTATTAAATGAAGTAAAGAAGATAGAAGTTTATAAAATAGGATAGAAATGGAGATATCTGTGAGTTCTGAAAACAAATCCTTTTTCTCAAAGTTAAAAAGTTGTGAAACATTTTAAGTGCGCTATGAATAATAAGCATTTTAAAATGCTTCTAACCTTCAAATTGTTAAAACGTATTTTATAATGAATTTAGATATCATTATAGTAGATTTTATTCAGAATTCGAATGCCTCATAAGGAAAACTGTCTTTTATTGGAATGGAAAAGTGGACTGGACTTAAGATATGAAGCATAAAATATGAAGGAAGTTCGTAAACTGTTGATGTGTTTTATCTACTTAAAAGAAAAGTTCTTATTTAAAATAATTCAAAATAAATTACTTTTAAGAAATGTAATGGAAAGGAAAGTATAAAAATGAATTAATTCAAAATGGTTAGAAATCAGTCATTTATTGGTTTGTTTGGAAAGTAATTTCGTTTTTTTTTTTTTTTTTTTTTTTTTTGTAGAAATGAAAGACAGTTTTCGTATAATAAACAAATACTTTATTAAATTATATATTGGCCGTTCTGGTCCAACACCTTTTGCCATCTTTCTGGTAGTAGCATAATTCCACGCTCATAACATTTTTGGTCTTTGCTGGCAAAAAACTGATCGAAATGGTTTTTGACCCCCCTCATTTGAGGTGAAGGTTTTACAGTCTAAAAAATTTTGTAGTCACCGGAACAAATAATAAACCGATGGTGCAAGGTCTGGAGAATATGGTGGGCGTGGCATTGTATCCCATTCAAGCTGTAAAAGCTTTTGGCGAGTGACCAAACTTGTGTGAGGTCTCGCGTTGTCTTGGTGAAACACTACACTTTCTGACCTTTTCTGTTGAAGTACATCATTCAGTTTGTCCAGCTGATGACAGTAGACTTCCGAATTAATCGTTGTGTTATCCGGTAAATGCTCAAAGAAAAAAACGATTCCTTTAAAATCCCTCCAAACAGACAGCATCACCTTTTTTTGGTAAATATCGGCTTTGGAAATGGTTTGAGCCGGTTCATCTTTTTTGCTCCATGACCTCTTGCATTTGACGTTGTTGTATATAACCCATTTTTCGTCCCCAGTGATGATGCGCTTCAAAAACGGATCATTTTCGTGACGTTTGAGAAGCGAATCGCAGACGTCAATGCGGCGACACAGATTTCTCTCTGTGAGAACATGGGGAACCCATACATCGATCTTCGAGGATAATCCCAGGTCTTTCAAGTGGTCATAAACTGTTGAATTTGATAAATTTAACCTCAATCCGATCTCACGTGTTGTTATTCGCCGGTTCGCATTAACTAATGCCTTTATCAGCTTCAACCGGCCTTCCCGAACGTGGTGCATCTTCGACATCAAAATTGCCGGATCGAAATTTAGCGAACCAATTTTGGCACTGGCATACTGTCAACACACATTCTCCATACACATTGGTCAATTTCTTTCTGGCTTGAACAGCATTTTTACCCTTTCTGTAGTAAAACAGTAAGTTATGTCGAAAATGCTGCTTATCGCTCTCCATATTTAAAAGGGGATGGAATGGGAATTTGAGGATTGATATTAACTTAGTTTTCGACTTCGGAAACTGTGATAAAGGGGGATAGGTAATTCAAATCAGCTAAATGCATTTGTGACTAAAAGAAAGGAGTTGGTTTTCAGGGAAATTCTTACAAATTGAAAATAAAAATCAAAGGTCAAAAATCAAGTATCAGATTAAATTATCTCAAAAACATTGATTGCTAAGAAACGAGTGGAATAATGTTTAAAATGAAAAATCTTGGATCTATATTCCTTCGATCTTGGATTTTATTTAGTATTTCTTCTATAATGAACAAATAAAATTACAAAAAGTAGTTTCACATTTGCTGCAAACCACTTCACTAGAGAAAAGGGACATAGTGAGCTCTCATAGAATACTTCTCTTTCAGGCTCCCTTTTCTCTCTTAAAGGAAATGAGTATCAAATCAGACTAATTGATATTTCTCATCCATTCAGTGAAAAGTGACTTACCAATTCCCCCTATCCTTCTTCCTTGTTTGCATCATATAAATGGTATCTTTTATACGAAAGGACCTTATCCGTTTCTCCCCTTTTCATTCACATAAAAGATAAAAAAAAGTGTTGCCAGGAATCCGTTTCAAAGTCACCCCCCCTGGATGAATTGAAACATAATGGAACTTTTCTTGCGAAATCGTGTGTAATAAATGTTTTAAAGAGCTTTATATTTCTGACGCACTTAAGAAACCCTGAATATTTCTGAGTGTTGAAAATAAGTTTCCTTTGTGAAGTTCACAAATTTCCTCTGTTGTATTTTCAACTCTTTTTCATTCTTTTCTAACTCATTCAGCTGATTTCATGGAATGGGTTTAATGGATTCATTAACGGAAAATTCGAGTAATTGCTTTCTTATCGTGGCATTTGATTTATTAGAGTTAGAAAGATGACATGAGCATAATGTTTCTATGGTTCGAATGTGATTTATTTTTCTAACACATTCTGGATAGAACGAAATTAAAATGTTTATTTATATTTTGCTATGCTCTGCATGTGCATGTAAATTTTATTATTAATTAGTTATTCGTAAAAAAAAATTAAAATAACATTACATTTGCTCATGCTCACAAAATGTAGAACTTAAGAAAATATTTTTAAAAAGATCTTCTTTAGTTCTGATAATTAAGAAAATATATATTATAGCTATAAATACCTAATAATACTTCATTAGAAATTTTTCTCCAAAAAGCGTTTATATTTTAATCCTGTAAAATAAATTATTTGAATAATTAGAGTTAAGGTCATGCTCCTTTTGTGTTGTTCAGCCAGCCTTTTATCATGCAGTTCAAATGCTCTCTTCTCTCTCTCCCCCCTAAAACAATCCTCGTAAAATGTTGTGGATTCGATTTGCCGCCAGATATTATAAGGATTATTTATAACTAATTCAGCATTATTTTACATCACTAGACGAAATTGATCAAGAAATTTACACAATTTTTATATGCAATATTTGGATAACGTGATTCAAAAAAAAAAATCTAAGTTTATATATATATATATATATATAATTTATTTCCTGCAACTGTATTATTGTAGTTATGCATCCAATTATTCAAATAGCTTGTGTGGGAAAAATTAGTGTTTTATATGAAGAAAATGGTTATAGAATCACTGATTTAAGTTCATCACAGTTAATTTTAGTTTATTTATCGTAATACTACAATTATTTTTCAATTATGTCTGCTGCCTTGTTTGGGAATGAAAATTACTTACGGAAGTAAACTTCAATTTGAATATTTTGAAGTTTCATGTTTTGAAGTTGATCAAACTTACATTAGGTAATTTGTTTTTACCAAACCGTCTAAAATACTAAAATTGATTTATTTAACACATATAGATTTTCTCAACTTATGCAAATCAAATGAATTTTGTTGATTTTCTTTAAGAAAGCATAAGACTAATTTTTAATGAGATAATAATGAAATAAAAATTATTCTTAAAAACCCTGAATCATTTCAGAACAAATTAACTGCAAGAGAAACAATAGAACCATCTTCTAATTACGTTAAGCAGAAGTGACACCTCAGCATTTCATTATTTTGGTTTTTTGCTGATTTTCCTCGCTAAAGAAGCTCCTATTGCATACCTAATATTTACGCAAAGAGTTAAGGAATTTTCATTCATTTCGGGCTCATACAAGATAGCTTAAGAAAAAAAAAAGAAATAAAGAGCTTTACGTCGAGGGAAGACAAAAAAGTAAAAGCGTTGGAAAAATACTGGATCTAGAGCTTCAGGGATATTTGATTACTGGAAGAATGTTGATACAGGATCTAAATTTCCTCCTCTTCCATTGATGATCTATTAGTACAGAGTTCTTTTATGCATTATAGAAGACGATGATGGAGTGAAGATTGAGGATAACATCCGCAAAAACTGGAAACACTTAAAGGATCAATATAAAATGTGTTTTCGTGAAGATTTACAAGAGCAATTCTTCAAGATGAATTTAAATACACTTAATTCTCAGGTGTGCGGTTGATGAATTGGTCTTTCTTATATCGATAAATGAATACACATTGGATGAATCTGTTGCAAATAGAACAAACAAAAATATTTTCTGTAAGATAACAACTAAAGATACTCATATTTTGGAATTTCTGTAAAAAATTAAGGAATATAAGAGTTATATGAGAACAAATTGTACGTAATGTTAATATATATATATATTATTTCCAGTTGTAAAAATGTATCATCTTTAATATTTTCTATGATTCTTATCCCAAATTCAAAGGGAAAGTATCAATGTTTATGGTTGAAGAGAATTAAAATACAATGCCATTTAATTGATTGTACAAATGACAGCAAATTTTCTCTTGATACATTTCAGCGTTTTGCGTATTGGTAGAAATTTCTATGAATACTCCTATTTAACTTTAAATATATTAACATTCCAAATGCATCAAAAGATATTCTTAAAACATTTAGAAGGCTATGAGGCTAGTACTTTGTCCAAACTATACAACTTCTAAGCAGGTTTATGACCAACGATTTCTGACTTGTAGCTGTTCCAGGATGTAGTACTATTTTTACATCATGCCTCTATTAAAACGTCGCGTACATGTTTTGATACAATCTTGAATCGATTGTGTCTTCAATAACTTAGGAATTGGCACACTAGATCGAATAACTTAGTTTATTTATAAACTTGGCTGAGACCCATTTCAGACTGATAATACATTCTTTTATAATATCACAGTGGAATATTCTGGAAAGTTTTAGAAATTGTAATAAAAAAAAACAAAGAACAATTTATATATATATAGCAAAACTTTTACTTTAACTTTCAACATTACCGTCACTGAGGTTTGATCCGGAAACTCTCGATTTAAATTAAGCAAATTAATCTAATTATTAATTTAATCAAGCAAAATAATTTGTCTACAACATCAAATGATGTTACTTTTTTCAAAAATTTACGCGAACATTTCTGATGCCACATCTGAACCATTTATTTTGAAAATCAATGATGATACTTCTAAATTTGAAATTAGAAGCTTCAAAGTAAATTGATAATAATGTTGACATATAACTTGCGTCATATAAACCACATAAAAAACGAATATAGATCTAAACATAACGGTAACAGATGTTAAGTCAATTTATTATTCCCTCAGACGGCTACTTTTTACTGAACGTGGCAATGTAGATTAACAATGTAGAATGGTTATTAAATGGAATTATTATTGAATGTTCTTCAGATTATGCTAGCCATCTTCCTTACTTCCTCAGAAAAGACGGTAGTCCCGTGTGAGCGTTGATTAATTAAATTGAGTTTTAGAAAAGGACCAATTATCCTCTACCACTTATTGAGAATACCTTAGATAAACTTCAGGATGCCAGAGTTTTCAGTACCCTTGATTTACGTAACGGTTTATTCCATGTACCCGTTAATAAACAAAGTCGTGCATTTAGTTCATTACTCCTTTATCATGGTCGATTGCAATTTCTTAAAATGCCTTTTGATCGATCTACGTATCCTTCAGTTCTTCAAAGTTTTATTAATTTAATTTACCTTTTAATATGCAAGGAATTATTTTGCGCTATATGGATGACATTTTTATTTCTGCTAAAAATGAATCTGAAGCTATCGATTGACTTAAAGTAATTTTAAAAATTGCCTACAATTACGGAATAATTTTTCGTAAATATAAATTTTTACTCAAAAATTGAACTTTTAGGTGATATTATCTGCGATGGAAAACTTTGCCATTCTTCTTCTAAAACTAAATCAAAAATTAACTACACTGAACCTAAAACTGCTAAAGATGTTTAATGTTTCTTAGGCTTCACGGGCTAGTTTCGTAAGTTTATCCCTGCTTATTCTGTTATTGTAAAACCACTAAATTACTTTCTTCGGAAAGATACTCTTTTTTCATTTTTATATTAAACAAAAAAAGTTTCTTTTACGAGTTTAAACGTCTGCTCTGTCAGGTTCAAAGCATGTATCGATAAAATTATGAAACCAAAATACATCTGACGGCTTTGCTACTGTCTTATTACAACGATTTAGTTGGGACAATTCTCTACATCCAACATACTACATGTCAAAAGAAAAATGTCTGATACCGAAAGAAAATATAGTAACTATGAACTAGAAGTTTAAGCAATTTTAAAAGCTATACGTATTTAATTATATATACGTATTTATTAATTTAAAGTATACTTTTTTAGGAATACCTTTCATAATTGTGACTGGTTGTGCTACATTTACCAAAACTATAAGCAAGAAAGATCTAAACACGGGAATTGCGCGTTAGGCATTTGCATTACAGGACTATGATTACAATATCTTGTACCATTCTTGTTTGCAAATAACCAGTGAGTTTAAGTATTTTTAAGTATATATAGGATTCTGGTTTATTATAGCTTTAAGTGGGAATCAAGTTTTAATTAATAAATTTACTTTTTCTATAGGGGATAAGGATACGTGGCTGTTCCCACGATCATGTAAAAAGTGGTTTTAATTTGGAATAGCACCTTTTGGATACTTTGATTCTACATATGAAAGACCTGGAGAGGATCATTGATTTATTTATTAGAGGAAGGGCGCTTTCTCTCTTTTTGTGATTGCCCACCTCCGACCTGGAGGTACATTTTTATTATTTGTAATATTATTATTACAAACCGGTATTATTATTACGGTATTGTTGGTAATAAATTTCACACGTTAACCCACGATATTCGACATTCCCACTCACATAAACATATAGAAATAGACATGTCACACTCGCGGTTCTCACAAACATTTGAAATTAATTTACTTCAACGATTGGGATACCACTATCATCATTCTCCAGTTCTATTAAATTTAGTTTATGTGAATTTTAATCCTGTTTCATTCAATAATGAGTGCACCAAATGAAAGTCTTTTGTTTGAGTAGTTGCTCTTAATTTCTAATTTTTTATTTTTTTCTATGATTAGAGCCTCATCTCTCCCGATACATCATTCGGCCTAGTTAATTAATGAATAATGTGTAATTCTAAAAATCATTAGATTTAAATAAATATTTTAATTCAAAGAAGTTCTGTATCAAGAAATTCAAAGAAGCTCAAGAACGTGATCCACATATTCTTGCTATAAAATCTGTCTTTCAAAATGGACCTGAAAATAATTATTGTGTCAAACATAATATCCTATAGAAATTTATTAATGTTTCAGAAATCTGCATTATCTCTAGTGAAATGTAACAACACATTATCCAAATGCTCATGGCAAATGCCAGTTTTTGGTTAGAAGAGCATTTTTTTGAACATTAAAAAATAATTATTTTATTCCTCAACTGCAATCCAAAATTGAAAAATATATTCCTAAATGTATAACGTGCCTTTTGAAAAACAAACAATCCGGAATACGAGAAGATTTTCTCCATTTCTTTTCTACAAAATACCTTTCAATATATGAAACATGTTGATCACTTTGGTCCCTTAGCGATATCAAACAAAAATTACAAATATATTTTGGCAGTCATTTACTATCTCACTACTTTCGTTTGATTATTCAGAATTCAAAATCTATTTCTGAAGTAATAAAAAAAATGGACATTCAAAAGTTGTTTTTGGAAATCTGCGCTTCCTTATTACTGACTGTGGAGCAGTATTCACCTCAAACGAGTTTTACGCCTATTGTGCCGAAGAAAAAAATATTTCTCTACATCATATTACTATGAGTTTGCCACATGTAAATGGTTAAGTTAAACGCCTTAATGAAACCATTATTTAAATCCTTAGTAAGATGTCCGAAGACGATCCAATGAAAGGGTTCTAATATGTCCCTAAAGAACAAGAGGTTTTAAACTCGACATTTCAACAAAGCATCAACACAAAATCTTTAGAATTACACTTTATTACACACACAATTTATTAATTATTAATTTTATTAATTACATATTTCATATGAAATAGAAATAATAATTATTTTTTTCAAATCTGAGTAAGAATGTAAGCAAATAAGGCATTATATTATTAACACAAATGAAAATCAAAATTATCTTTACTTTCAACAAAATTATTTATTTAAATTTTCTGTTAATAATAGTGTTAAGTTAGATAGTACGTCTTATGATATTGTAGATTGAGTGTGCATAATAAACGATTTCTTATTTTAAGCTACATTCAATAAACATTTTTTTCATTATTTTAAATTAGAATATTATAAATAGCATTAATGCCCACTTCTATGCTTTATATTTTTCTTTAATTCTAGTATTTAATTGAATAATTATTTCTTAAAAACTTTAACAACTTTGGTGACTAAATCTGCAAAATTTTGCCTAGGCCATTTATTTATTTTATAATTGTTTTTCTTAGTTGCATACACTTTCCTAGAAATGAAGTCGATATTAAATGCATAAATTAATACGTGTAGATTTCATTTAATTTTATTGTGTTATACATAAACGTTTTACAGGCGAGGAAGAATATCTATACTTTCGTTCTATAAGGAGACGCGCAAACCTTTATTCTGAATTTTGCATACGTGTTTATGTTTAATTTTCCGACATAAATGCGAGCATGTAAAATGTCTAACTTTATTGAAAATACAATAATTTAAATCGCCCTCATAAGTATTTATGCAAATAGAGTACTTGAGGAACAATTAAATTTTTTCTTAAGTTGAATGTTTCATACATACCAAGACACTACACTGTTTATTAAATCAAATAAACACGTAAAAACCAATTAATAATTTTTCTGCAATTTTCCAAAGTTACAACCTTTCTGAGTTTTTTACTATTTTTCTAGACTTTTATATTTTTCAATCGTTAGCTAAATTAAAGTTTTAATATATTTTGAGATATAAAGTTTCTAATAATTAGACTAAAATGATCATTAAATCCTGTAAATTTATTTCATTAATTGTACTTATTTCATACGTAACTTTATATTACTGTTGCTTCCTAGCTCATTTACCATGAATATGTTCGGAGTTTAGACAAGTATGATAAAAAAAATTGAAATTTAATAGAAATTTGCTTAGAAAAGAGCATCTTCCGTAAAGCAAGTAAGGTGTCATTTAAATTGAGCTTAATGAATTCATTAAAAAAGAAAGAAAAAAGTCAAAAGAGTTGGTTTCTGGGAAGAGTTCATATCAGGTTACCTACCATTAAGCGTTAGAAGGACATTTTCAGCTTTTCCAATATTTCATTAAGTCCTGACTGTTTTTACTCTTCTACGAAAATATCCAACCTTTTCAGAAATGTAATTGCTGTTCTTTTCTAACTTCTTATTAACTTGCTTTATTGTACTTTTTTGTTGTGAGATGAGTTAAAATTGTATGTTACCACGGTATAATTCAAGTCTAATTACACCAAATGCCTTTACTTTGATATGATTTTTGTCATTATAGTAATTTAAGCAAGATTTCAACACTTTCTATTAGTTCATATGAATCAGCGGAAGGATTTTATATATAGTCCTTTTATATTGCATCAAATTTGAATTGCAGTCTTCTTTCCAAAATTTTTTAAATATAGCTTTATAAAGAAACAATAATAGTTTAGTAGTTATGACAATATACAATTACTCGTAAGCCTCTACTCTTATTGGAATTTTTTATAATAAAATTATATTTTTAATACGTGATTGCTTGGAAAATGTTTTTATCTAGGGGTTACGTTTGACTTTAATTATCAGCTAATGGATCCACTTTGAAATTTGATGGTAAATTAGTAATTTTCCATCAAAACTTTTTTTTGATGGAAAATTACTAATTTACCATCAAATACTAAGATTAAATTCATAGCGAAATATTTTGAACATATTAAGGCTTTAATATTATAAGCATGTTAAATCTTTAGGGATATATAATTTTCTTCAAATAAAATAAACCATTACATTTTCAAGTGTTTAGATTTTTAAAAGAAACGTTAATGTTGTATTAAGGCCAAAATATTTTATAATCTCTTAAAAGTTAGATCTCAAACAAAATATTTTCTAGTTTCTTAAAAGTTAGATCCTAATGAACATCCTTAATTTTGTTTTAAGTAATATAATTTAAATATTATATGTTTATATATGATACAAATTAAACATAAAGTGGGTATTAAACAAGTTAAATGATTTTCACATTTACTTATATTATTAGTATAGTTCAAAAAATGTATTTTTTCGTAGTAATTTACTATACAACTTTGCAGTAACATTAAACTTTATTTCACTTCATTTAAATGAAATCAACTAATCAGGTTTCGAATTTCTGTCTTAAGGTCTTGAGAAGAAAAGGACAGGATGCTAACATGTGTAAATACTATATTTATTGTATGGTATAGCATAGAAATAAGGATAGAGCGGTGTAAGATCAATAGTCCTCAGGACTTGACTTTTCAAAATTACGAGGTCCGTCTCCAATAGTCTTTGTGTTGTTATGGAGTACGACACTAATAGACAGTAAATAAAGGCAGGTTTTTTGTAAGGTTTAATTTAGTATTCACAAATTGTAGTACAGTGGAATAATTTTAAAATATTACTGTTTATGTGATTGAGAATTTATGTCTTTATTGAACTTCTTTTCAATGTAAAATAAAAATCTTAGCAATTCCACATGTACTTTTTTTTAATTTGGAAAATGTTGCTCTGTGTATCTGAATATTCTTAGTTTTTTTTTTAAAATACAATTTTGTGTATTTTCCATATTTTTTAAATGTTATTTTTTTTAATATTTTAAATGTTAATACATTTCTGTTCTTAAAAATCTAACTCCTTGATGTAACTTTTTCATTTAAAAACTATTCAAATATCTTGAAATGCAAATAAATGTAAATTATTCTATATTTATCTTTTCTTTCATTATTAAATGTAAGATAAATTATTTATATCTAGTTTCAGTTTTAAAAGGCATAATGATTTACTATAAACTTAAACATATCAAAACAATTGCCTTATTTCATTTATTTGATAATTTTGAATACTGCGATTTTAAAAAATACAAAACAAAAAAAAGTAACTATAACTTAAACATATTGAAATTGATTGATTTAAATTCAAAGCAATAATTTTTTTCTGCATTTTCCAAATACTTTATTTTTATGTTTTTACCTTTTAAATTTTATTCATATCAAAATTCATATCAAAGTAACAATACATCTAACAGATGTAGATTTGGTAGATTTATTTCACATTTTGCATTTATCTAAATGTTTTATTTACATGTTTTTCAAAGTTATATTTCTTCTTGTGTTATTTATGGCTGATTTGATAGTAGTATTTAAAATACTTTCGCTTTTTCAATTGAAGAATAAATAGTTAACATAAAAAGGGATTTTTTTTTGTTTTCATTTTGCAGTACCCGTCTATTGAAATTTAATTCTTCTATATAACAGCAAATGTTGTAAATAAATAAGCTATGAACTGTTAAAACTTTAAAAAACATCATGAAAAAATATTTCTTAAAAATCGCATGACATTGAATAAAAAGTTCACTTTTACAACCTAATTACAGTTCCTCAGTATTGTGTCATTCTAAACTGATCTTTTACGAAAAGAAAAGAGAATTTTCTGTGAAGGAGCTTTTTACACATACAAAGAGAAAAAGTGAAATAAAAATCTAAAACAAAACATTAGAATCTCTGCATAGTTAATGCAATTTTAGTACCACGCGATTCTTCAAAAAGGATGGCTGATGGAAATACGGGAGAATGAGGAAAACTAAAATGAAAGTGCCGCTTCTAAATTCATCCCATCAAGTATTCTACGCGGTATGTGATACAGTAAAAGCAAATGAGGAAGTCGAAACACAATTTCACATTTTCCAAAAACCCACGTCATGGGAAAGAAGAGACATACTTAGTCAAGACACTTCAGTCTTTATGGATTACTTCTCTTTTGCATTTTCCTTTCCATTTTCTCTCTTAAAAGTAATGTACTTGAATGAGTCTAATTAATTACTTTCATCCATTCAGCGAAAATGACTCGCCGTCTCTTTCCTCCTTCTTTTCCGATTCTTTTATATCCTCTCGGAAGCAGTTATTGAATTAAAGTTTCCAGTTTCCATTCTTACCAAACTTACGTTTTTCACATTTCTCAGATGCAAGACAAAAATGTTGCGATCTCATGCTTCAAATTCGTTCAGAAATCACTCCTCTTGCAATGGAAAAGCACTCTTTAATTTTTCCTGAGAATAATGTAGCAGTAAATGTGTGTATTAAGCAGTAAGTGTCAATATTCATGGCGCACTTAAGTTAAAGTAGAAAATAAGTTCACAGATTTTACGCGCTTCACTTCCTTCGATTTGTCTTCCATTTTTGCTAATTTAGCACAATTCAGTTTCGTTTGTAATGACTTTTTAAACGCAGTTTATAAGAGTTTTGTACTTAAACCAGAATTTTAAATGTGTGTCTGAAATCTTGGAGCATTTTATGACCAAATGATGTGATGATATAAATGGTGATTAAATATAATTTAGACAAGAAATTGTATTCTATTATAGTTAACAATTGCTTTTACTAGTATATGTTTAAACTTGAACAATAATCCTCCATGGCTAATAAATCTGAAATTTCAACGACTGATATATGTTACTTGCATTATAATATTTATTTTATACAAGCGTGGAAGAAGACTAAATTGCAGGTAATTTATAATTATTTGCATTTCAAATGATTTTATTAAATAGAAATTTTATCAATAATAAATAGAATGGAATTATAATTATTCATAAGAAGAATGCAAATTCATTTTCTGGCGTTCTGAGTTCAACTACTAGCATGTATTTGAACAATTCCATTAAATCAAGTTCACGTTACCAAAAGCTAATGTTGAAAATCATACTAATATTTATTCTTACATTAAAAATGATCAAACACCAAGATGCTTATCACATGTGTGGAACTAACTCTATCGCGTCCAGTGTGTAAGATAATCAGAAATGATTACTATTCCAACCATTAAAGTTTAGTCTGAGTACCGACTAATTTCGCATAAATCTCACCATATGCATATATGTGATTTCCTGATTCTGATCTAGTTCAAATCCTGTTTCTGATTCAGTTAAATATCCTCTTTGGATGGGCTAAGGAAATCCTCTCCGAAGTGACTGTGCTGGCAACTTATAAAGTGACATCCACAACTCACTCATCTTGATGATCTTCAAGCCTTCGCAAAATGAGTGGGCTTCTGAAATGGAGTAAGCAAACAAGAAAGTAATATATATAGTTGGGGTGAAAGGGAATAGTTGGTTTTGAAAATGAACAGCTCAACAGATCATCCAATTTCCATGATTTCAAATTTATCACTGAAGTGAATGTATTGACTGAAATCAAGGTTGTCCCTTAATCCCTACATCATAGGTTTTGACCCTTGTCACTCGATACGCTGCTAAACGTTGGAATGTCAGCTTCATCCCTGTTTTAAATTGTATCCTTCGTGAGGAGACTGAATCTCCACACTTGTATGAACTTACCATTTTTTTCTTCATAAAGTGTTTTTCCTTTCAATTTAATGACGATTTAAGGACATTCTACAGGAGTTTTTTTCTTTCTCTCTTCTTTTCCAAATGCCCCTTTTTTATACAATGTTTCTTTTTGACGTACAATCTATCAGTCTCCTTTTTCTCACTTTTTAGACTTTTCATATTCTCAATTATTCTCGTCTCCTCAATTTTTTTTTATCATTTTTTCTAATAATTTCTTGATTTTTCTCGCCTATCTGCTCTTTTCACGAATAATACCCATAGTGACTTTCACATAAGTGATGTCTTTATTTTCACAGAATTTTAAAATTTAATTCATAATGAGCACTATATCTTAGTTGGCGCTTATTCTTGAAGCTTTTTCAAATGCTTTTTGATGAAGTTTTAATTTCACCACGGTTACAGCTTCCTTAATTCATTCATAAGTTGAGTTATTTATTTCTAAATAAAAAAAATTATCATCCGTTTCACTTAGATGAATAACGAATTAATTATATAATTAAGTTAGCCCACGGCTGTTTGGAAAGTTTGTCGTTAGCATTGGTTTGATTTAAAATAACAGGTGTCTTTGGTATGTGCACACTAAGCATAACATTTAAATTATGCTAATTTTTTTTCAATAATACATATTTAATTACCAGTTTAAGATAATTTAATAGGCCTCTAACATTCATACTAATCATAAATTTGTAACACATTTTATTGAAAACATAAATTTTAGTATGTGAAAAATGATTATCGAGCAATATTTTGTAATGAAAAACATCTTACAATGCTATTTTTTCAACATAAATACTCATTGACGTTATGCAAATGCAAATGTTAGCTGAGAAAATCCAATGTACTCATTAGAGTCCATTAAACATACGTCACTATCACTATCGATTACTGTATTTATTTTTTCACCTTGTATTTCACTTTTTCTGTATTTTATTTGAAACACTTTCTGAATTGTTAATCAAAGTTCTATTTACATCTCTTGGAGGACAATTTTTTGAAAAGTGGCCGGATGACTCCCATTTCAAACACTATGACTCTTTACTCTTAATAGGGCAATCAATATTATTTTAGAATTATAAATAATAGGAAACGCTATTTTGTCTAACTTTAGATTTGAGTAGTGTCTAGGATGAAATATATTTATTTATATGAGTTTTACAGTTTTCTTTTAATATATATAACATTACATTTATCTGCTTAGTTCTAAGCCTGTTATCAAAGGAGCTACAGTTATTTTTATCTACCTTAACTTTCTTAATACAATTTTAATTTTTCTCTAAATATAATGATGCATTTAAATCTGTAAAAAATGTTTGTGTTTCCAATAAGGCAAGGAATACTCTAAATTATAAAAGCAATTAAGAAGGAATCCCCCATCCTTCCCGTATGTAAATCCTTAGAAAAGGAGAATTACTTATTGTTTAATTCATTAATTCAGCAAACTCATAGTTGGCGCAAATGTTCTTGTATTTTGTGGTTTTGTTATTTTATTTTATTCTATTTTATCTGAGTCTCTTTGTCTTCCCTTTATTTCAATCACTTGGACTTTATAATTTCTAATCGTAGTTATTATAAATTCATAGAATAAAAGTAATATTTAATGAGAGAAACGGAGTTCTTTTTCAATAGAATGTGGCTCATTGGAATTGCATCTGTAGCCAAATATATTCATTGATATAGAACTTAGTTTTCTCCAAGAATTAACTTCTAATATACTTAAAAAATAAATTTACCAACTATATCAGATGTTAATTTCGAAATATCATTATTTTCAAATAGCTAAAATATAGTAATTCGGATATTTCCTAGCAATTTTTCATTCATTAGTCAATATTTAGAAAAATTTTCAGTTCCATCAAAATTTCTCTCATGATTTCTACGTCCTTCAAAATTATGTTCGATTTGGCAACGTTCCTAAACATAGTCTAGCTTGCTAGTGTTACGTTCCAAAGTATTAATTTCATATTCATCCTCATTTTTTGATTCCAATTTTTTTCCAAAACTTTTTAGTAGGTAAATACAAAAAAAAAAAACCCATTCATTTGGCTTTTGATTCTCTTGCGCCTGTTTTTGCTTGTAACTGTGAATTAAAAAAATACTTACTGGTCTTCTTTCAATATCACAAAATTTTGGAACCAAAGAATTAATTTTTTAACATATTCATTATCAAAGGGTAATAAATTGAATCTCTCATGTTCTCATAATCATTGGTAGTTACGACAATCCCTTCAAAATGTTAAATTACCTTAAGTATTATCTTTATGGATGCTATAAAAGAAGTAAAAATTCTACCACGTAAGGTTTGAATTACCAACAGCTGCGTTTCTAAAAGAAATAAAAACACAATTTTGAATTGTACTCACAAATTTAGCAGTTTAGTTTCTGAAAACTAAATGTTCTTCTTATCTTTTTTTACGTACTAGATTCAAATGAAAATGATGAACTCCAAAGGTCTTCAAATTCAAGAGAAAACAAACAAAAATTTCCTTTAATTTTTGAAGAATAAAAGTCCATCTAAGTTCTCTAAAAGTGTTTTCTCACCATTGATATTTTCTTCAAGCTAAACTTTTAATTCCAAATCCATATGCGAGTTTCTAAAATTTATAGGGACTATTTTCTGCCCAGAAACTATAGTAAGACTTAAAAATTAAATTAAGTGATGAAGAAAACTAAATTTTACAGAGCTATCAGATTATTTACAATGATCAAATGTTCCTTGACGCCGTAAAGATTCATGATGATTAATATCTGAGAACCGTCGAATTTTTTCGCTTTTATCGTTCATATTTTGCTCAACATCCCATCACTGCAACTGAAATCTTTTAATGACAATTTCTATGGTTTCCAGCTTTTCCACTCTTCTGCCCCGTGGTTGAATAGCCACCTTTAGATAAGAGAAGTGGTCGTCTTGGAATTGGTTTTGCAGGTATTAAGTTATATATATATATATATATATATATAACTTAAATTTTTACTTTAAAAATGGTGTGTCTTTCATATAATTCAGGAAATGGTTATTTCGTCTTTTCAAAGTCATACACACTCCCTTCTTTATTCCGTGACCGTATTCATGAAGATACTGGAGTTGATGATGACAGTTATGACCTTGATGTCAATGACATAGATTTGGAGATATCTGAAAGGCCAGTTTAATATAAAAAAAAAATTACCTCACATTTTATTTTTGGGGTGCGTTACACATAGGAGGATTTTACACACCAGTATGTAAAATAAGTTAAGGATCATGAATCTGTTTCATGAAAAACAACCACTCTTTTTATTTTCATATTTTAACAAGGAGGTACCCTATAAGTACTTATACCTCCTGTAAAGTGTATTTATTTCATGGTTAGGGAAAAAATGTATGAAGCGGACAATTTGTTCTTAAATTTTTTCCTCAATGGTACCACTTGGTGCTTTTCAAAAATAATTTTCTTTCAGTTATTCTGAGCTGAAGTGTACATGTGTGGTGTTCAATGCAGCAAGGTGATTATTTACATTAATTAAATACAAATCGAGGAATTATTGACTTTTTATTTGAGAGGTTCTTATAATGATTCAAAATTGGCCATTTTCACTACACTTTCTTATTTTTTGTTTAATATGACCCTTTCTGTAAATATACATATGTTTATTTAGGGTAATACTATTATTTTTTTCTTTTTCTTTGAAAAAAGTAAAATTTTAATAATTAGAAATTGTACTTTAAAATAATTTACATAAGAATAATTCTAATGTAGATTAGGATCAATCTGAAATTCAGTTACCATTCTAGCATAAATATTTCTAATATATTTTCTCTGAGTTCATAGTAAATGTTTTTTTTTATATTTAGATATATGTTGATGTAAAATTTATGTTCATATAAACATACAATTATAGCTTTCGTATAAATGACCTCAATTATAGCTTTCATAATATTACACCTCAGTTGAATGTAAAAATTTCCTAAAAATGTCTTGTATAGTGATTACTGGGATTAATTTAACATTGAACATAGTGTCTTCCTCACTCAACTTCTAATATTTCTCATGACTATAGGCATAACTCCTAAAACTATTTTACGCAACCTTAAGGGAAAGCGTGCCATAATTCGAGAAACTGCTGTATAAACGTTTTCTAATACTGAGTTTTGTCACTATAATACTAACTACATAAAAAAATTCACTTAGATTATTGCTCTAGAGATGCAGTTTGTTATTAATAGCAAGGAAGTAAATGTGTAATTAGTAGTTCCTATGAATTAGTAATTCAGATAGTTTATATGAAAGACTAACTCTTAAGAAAAGATGAAAGTATATCATGATCTTGTTCGAAAGAAGAACAAAATTCTGCAGTTAATCCTTGCTTTTAATGGTCTGGGCGTGCCTTATTTAATATAAAAAAATTATGAAACTAAAGAAAATATAATTATCCTTTTGAGTGTGAAATAAATATTTACATTCTTAAAAAAAGAAATATTGTAAATAAATCTCCAATCCTTTTTATTTATTTATTTGTATTTTTCTGTAGGATTGTCAATTTTCATCAAGTTTTTTCCCTCTCTAGAGATACTTTGCTTTAAGGGATGTTTTAAATTTACTTGCAAGAGCTAACAGAGGAATAGCATGTTTATAAAGATGAAAATAAATATAAACGGTATCAGAAAATATTATAAACTCATTTCAGAAAACAAATTTATGTTTACTAAGAAAATTATTTTTTCTCGTAATTTTATAAAGATAAGGATAAGCATTTTCTCTTATGTGTAATAAAGTAATATAATCTCAGGTTACTGAGAATAATATGACGAAATTTGTGGGTTTCAACAAATTGAATAGATACCAAATGATAAATGAATAAAAATATATTACTGTTTCTGCAATTTCTTTTATCTAAATATTTAAAACATAATCTTGTAAGACAGAACAGCAAGTAAAACTGATGGCCAAATGTAAATCGAATTATAAAACATAATAAAGAAGAAATATAATTTTTTTATTCCGGATAAAAATCAAATTTATTTATATGATAAACAAAATAACTGTAGATCGATAAAAAGTTTTTTGAAGATATTGAAGAAAAACAAGTATTTTGCTTCATTCGAAAATATGACTAAAAACTATCCTTTTCATTCATTTAGATTCTTTGGTTTCAAATTGCAGTCATACATCATTACTTCCAATTTTATTTTGTGGCATATTTCCTTAAAATTGATTTTTTAAAAAATGTTTTATGTTTTAGACAAGAGGAAGTTCCATTTAAAATAAATCATACTATTATTTTTTGTGAAATAACAAACAAAGAAAAAAAAATGAAATTTTACTGTGTAACGTTTAAGTCTTAAATATGTTTCAAGAAATTATGATGAGTAAAAATATTAGGTCTTAGGGTATTGGGAACTACTCGATATAAGGCAGAAATATTCTATGTGTGTGTCATTCTCTGAAAAGGAAATGATAAGTCACACAATAGATAAATAGATCTTCTTTCGAAAATTCTTTTTTAAAATTCATTTAAAATCAATATAAAAAATAAAATTAATACAAACACTTAAAAGTAGAGGTGATACAAAATTGAAATAGTTTATTTTAATTGTAATAATTTCAGGATGCATATTGATTATGTAAGGAAAAAGAGCCTTAGTTTTTTAATAAATATTTGCTTCAAGTAAGAAATTAAAGAAGTATTAAGTAATTCATTAGGTGTTATAACACATAATTGCTATCGAGATACGTTAAACAAAAAGAACGGGAAACCGCTTATTAATTGTTAGCAAAAGGAAATGAAAACTTTTCTTAAAAGCTCGAAATATTCCAAAATATCCCTATCCTTTTAATATTATTGCAAAATGAAAGAACGATCGTATGCCGAACACGTCTTTTGTAAACAGAAAAGACAGCTCTCTGAAAAAGCACATTTTGCTAAATCAAAAGAAGAAGAGAATTCCAAACCTAAAATTTCAATTTTTTTTAATAATCAATGCAACCACACTACCATGTATTAAACATGTAGGAACTTCGTAGAGATGGAAAAAATTTGTGAAATCAGAAACTGTAGAGAAAACTCAAACCTTAAAATCATCCCATCCTGCATTTTACTACTATTTCATGTCTGTTCCAGCAAAATTTAACGGAAAACGGAAGTGTAATTTCACACTCTCCGAAAATCATGTCATAGGAAAGAAAAAAAGGTATTCTGCTAAGACTTTCTAGTCACTATGGAATACTTCTATCGGCACTCTCTTTTCCATTTTCTATTTTAAAGGAGAAGCATATCGATTGGCTTAATTAATGACTTTTATCCATTTACTGAATTTCATTTTACTCTCCGACTCTGAAAAACTTCCTCTTCTCTTCTATTTTCGCTTTTTTCTTATTTCTTTTACTTTTCCGAACCACAATATTCAAACCAAAGCACTCAGTGCTCGTGGATCTCTAAGGAATTTCTTTTATACTTTTTAAAATAAAAGTTTAAGTTCTCTATTGAGCAAAATGCAACTCAGTTTACAAATCACCTTCTGTCAATGATGTATGGAATAATAAAGGTATTTTTAGTGAGATAATAAAAGAAATAAATACCTTTAAATGTAAATATTCATGACATAGCTAATCATGGACAGTTGTAACACGAAGTATAATATCGTTTACTTTCAAATCTCATAAATTTTCTCTATTTCACCTATTTCTTCAAGAGAGACAATTATCTGTCCTCTTATTAATTTAACAGACTTAAAGAATGTTTAATGGATCTTTAATAGAAGTTGATGACAATCATTTTCTCATCATTAAATGTGAGAACTGAAAGCATGAGCATGACAGAATGGAACTTTCTAAATGTTGGATGTTAAATACAATTTTTTCTTAAGCCTTCTGCTTATGGAGAAATTTAAATTTCCTTTCTATTATTGCTTATTATTTCTGAATAAATTATGTAATTAATTCACCTTTTAAAACTACAGTTTTTGTGAAGAATAAATTATTTTTTTATTTGTAAGCATGATCTTGTATTGAAAGATGATTAATTTTTTTAAAAAGCTATATTAATTCAATTCAAATACAACAAAATGTTCTCTCAACAAAAATGTACTCTCATGAAATTAAATGAGGAATTAAAATATCTAATGGATAAATGTGGATGAAAATATTGGAATGTAAAAAAAGCAAAGTATTTAAAAAGGATATGCACCTTTTATGCATTATGAATTTATTACTTATAACATCCCCTCCTCTTTTATTAGCAGAGCTGATTCTAAATAACTGGATAATTTTTCCAGTAATTTTTAAATCATTGTGGTGATTAAAAAGCATTTAAGCTATACATTTAGTATAATTTCTTCAGTTAAAATTTATCTACTTACTGCATTTAAAAAAAGTAAAATCGAATTCAAATATAAGGAATGTTTCAAAGAAATAATAATAATAACAAGAATTGTGGAACAAAAAGTGTACTAAACGTACAAACTTCATTTTATAATATCATGAATTTTTCAAATGTTTCATTTGTGTGCTTCAAGAATTCTATAAGTATCTTAGAAATATAGATATGCATAAATAACTGTAACATTAAGTTTCTGTTTTTCATTACATAGATAGAAAAGATCAAAGAGTGAAACATAAAAAAAAAGCTGATATCAGCTCATTATAATTTCGGTATTAATATTTATCTTGTTTAAATTTTTTTCATAATCTTTCGAGGAATAAAAGCAAAAGAGATACAAAAGAGTTTATATTTGTTACAACTCATATGTGCGTAGAATTAAAGGCTTAAAAATTCATCAATTGACAGATGGTTTGATGACAGATGATTTTTCTCAATTGACAGATGGTTATATTTTTTATACTTATCTTTAAAAATGGGTGTATTATGTGGATAAACTTAAGGATTTATAAGCGATTTAACTATATAAAAATATTCTTAATTAACACAGTCATCTATTATTTGCCAGGTTTAATTATATATATATATATTATATATATATATATATATATATAGAGAGAGAGAGAGAGAGAGAGAGAGAGAGACGAATGACAGAATTTAAATAAGTTTCGAAATAAAGAGAGTCAAAACTTTTGAGCTTATTTTTCAAACTCTCTATTCAACTTTTGCATAATTTTTATTGCAATTTAGTTGAAAATATTTCTTGCGATAGAAAAAAAATTAAGAGTATTCCTTAGATATTTATAAATGAAAAAAAGGGGTTTTATATTCCTTATTTCACATATAATTAGGTAAATGTGAAGTATACCATATAGATTATATTACAATATTAAGTAAATTATACAAATCTGATACATTTATGGATTCCATGTATTGATTATTTTTCTAACGTCGCAGTAATAAGCAACACGAGGGTTATTGGAAGAAGTCCCAAGGGAACCTAGCTCATCCAAAATGGTTTAGAGTTTCATACCGGGCCTCCCGAGAGACAATCACTCCGCACCGAGTATTTATTGGCAAAGAAAAACTTTCAAAAGTAAAGGGTAAGGTATAACAGTAGATGTTGGAACAAATAACATAAAGTTTTACATAATTTCGAAATTTAAAGGTAAATAAAAGCGTACAATGTGCTTACAGAGCAGGAAATGTACGTGACAAGAAAAATAAATTAACAATAAAATTTTCTTGCAGAAGTAAGATGTATAACAATCAAATGGCACAATACAATGATGTTCACAAACTCATGAACTAAAAATTAAGTATTATACAAATATATATTCATGTATAAAAGTGGTATTCAATTATAAACACACAATAAAAAAATTGAAAGTTGAAACAATTTAGAAATTTATGGAGGACTTTTACACACATATTTCCACTAAATAAGTTTTGCTTCAACAATAAGGTAAATTGAATGAAAACGTTTGGTAAAAGGGCAAGAGAGAAAACGTGGTGTTCAGCATCTCCAACACACAGAACAATCAGAACATAAATTTATATTTTTCAAATTAAAATGATTTAAATATGAAACAAAAGGATTGGGGCCGGTTAAGAAGTGGGTAATAAAATCTGAATCAAATGCTGCGTATTACGAGTCGACCACTAGAACTTCCAGTCAGAAAGAGAGAGAGAAGCTTATTTCTTAAAATCTGGACTATGTGAGACTCAGAGGCAGGGACATTCTTTCCCTCAACATCAATGACCACGAGTTCTGCAAATGAATCTGAAGTTTCGTTGCAACAATCTCCGACATGAGCCCGAACCCAGTAAATGTTGTAAAAATCAGAAAAAGTTCCTAATATTTCTTTAATGATACTAATAAAGGCAGATTGATTTCTTACTTTTTGCAGTACTTTTTGTTGATAAAAAACTATCGGTTTAGATAGTTATATTGAAACTATAAGAGACTGCTCACAATAAGACAAATCCTATTGACCTGGAAAATTGAATTGTAAGAATTCAATTTAAATATGTAGAGCTGTTTTGGATATCTCCGTAGACACATACGACGAACTCATTTTTAGAGCCAATCCTTGATCCGACGGACCTCGCAATTTTGTGCCTTAGTCAAATGGAAAGGACGATAATTGAGTTGGCACCTCACTCCATACCACGCCAAAGATAGGAAATTGATAAATTTAATGTGTATCAGCTCCGCTACATGGCGTGTCTCTAGTGGTATCAGAATTATTACTCACGATATGTCGAAAACAGCACTGACGTGAGTTCGTGATCATAACTCGTGACATAATCACTAGGTTACCTCAGACACTTGAATTCCACTCAAGATAAAATATTTTTTTACTTGTACGATGGAATAATTTGTAAAAAGAGAAGTATATGTATATTATACATGTTAAAGAATATCTGTTAGGCAGACAATGTAACTAGAGCTGATATAATTCTTTACAAACATTTTTTCATTTAATTTTGCAATGAACAAATTAATGAATGAAAGGGATTATTCAATAAAAATATTTGAGTTATTATTTAAAGGATAATATTGGAGATCTTACTTCTTTGTCAGCATTAGAATTTACATTATACGTTCTTCAAGAAAATTTGCAAAATGTGATTTTAAACAGATGGTTACAAAATGGTAATTTTTTAAAAAAATATAGCAAAAAGTAAAGTGATTTTTTTTCATTTCATTTCAGCATTTGCAAAGGGAATATTTCCTAAAAGAAACATTAATAAATAATTTATGTACTGTAGATTTGACAAATAATTAATAACCTAAAATCACATACAAGCATTTATATAAATAATATTGTTAATTAAATATAATTTTAATTTATATATAAAGCAGCACTAAAGAGAAATTACAAATTATAACTATAAGAAATTAAAATTAGAGTAAAATTAATAAAATTAAATAATTGCAAATACTGTAGAATTAATTGAAATAAATAGTGAAAAGAAATCCAATTTAAAATATTAACTTAATTTAAGACGTACAAAATACGAGTATTACACTAAAAAGCCATATATTTACGTAAATGCAATATAAAAGAATTCATTATATATTTCATACATGATTATTTTAATTCAAAATATAAAAAAAACATTAAATTAAAAATTATAAACAAGTTAAATAAACACCACTTTACCAAAAAATAAATAAACGATGGGAAATGTTCACATTTTTTTAAAAAAAGTTTTTAATCTTTACATTTAATACAGTTTTTTCTTAAGCACAATATTTAGTAAAGATTTAAATTTTTCAAAAAATTGAAATCATTAATAATATAATTCTTATATGTAATTAATAGTACTTTATCTAAACCAATTACAAGTCTATCAAATTAAAGAGTATGAATAACAAATAAATTTTGCTTTTTTATTTTCTTAATAATTTCTTAGCATTTTTTAATGACACCAGGTTTAATGAATTTATTTACAATATCTTGCAAGAATTTTTCAAAAAAATTTATCTGCTTTTGTAATGTTAGTATTTCAACCATCATTGACTGTTCAAACTTTAATAAGATGTTTAAGAAATTTTTGGGGTAACAAATATCTGAGAAAATATAATTTTAATATTTTGCAATCGTATTTTCTTAAATAGAGCTGTAATTCTATTATTAATTTCTATGTCACTACAATAATTTTCTAAATAAGCATTATTTGTTCAATATATGTTTACTAATAATTAAATTAGAATAATATTTAGAAATAATTGCATAATATTTTGGAACTTCTGAAACATAGTCATTCAATAAATCTATTATATACTCTTATTATCTTGTATTTTTAATCTTAATTTTAATTTTAAAATTTACATAGTTAATATTTCTATAAATTTAGTATTTATAATTAATAATTACTTCAGTTGGGAAAGTATGTTTAAAAACACAGTCTCTATCTCTGTATATATATATATATATACATAATTTGATATTTGAATGCAAATAGACACCAATGCATTACAATCATAAATCAGGTAGGAAATAATTTCAAAAATAAAAAAATAATGCAATATGGAAGAAAACGTTTCTGTATCATTGAATAAAAACCATATTCGTCTGTCTATATAAATATACAAATAAACACTGTTAACAAAGAAGAATGTATGAAAATAAATATGTGGATTTGATTATTTAAGAAAAGCATTATATACTTTAGAAATTTCCACAAGAAAGTAAACGGAACGAAAAATTAAAATAGCAGCAGAATATTATTTAAAAAAATTGAAAAAGAAAGCCAACTATTGATGATAAACAAAAGAATGGGGAATAGTACAATTCATGATTTAACCAGCTGTGGATTGTTGGAGTGAGTTTATCCAAAATTTAAAACCAAACCTTATCCCTATCATCGTCATATTATGAAGAAACTGGGTTTAAAATGAAAAAAACAATTTTTCAAAGGTCGACGACAAAAAACTTAATAAGAAAATATATTATCATTTAATAAGAAAACAACTATGCCTTCGTAGACAAAAATCCAAGCATATCAAAAGAAAATACGATTTTTGATTCAATAATTTATAGAATAACACCAAATAGACCAAAATTTAAAAAAATATATCTGCATGATCAGTGACCACTCAGAATCATGATGACGTTTGAACAAACATGGCTGACAAACTCCCCATTCTAAAAGCAAAATGATTAGACATAATGTAGCGATGTCATCTACCAAATGATGTTAAAATTAAATGAAAATGTAAATATAATAAAAAAAATATTGTTAAAAATACTATCTTCTTAAAGAACAAGCATGCACATACACAGAAGAACCAAATAAAAAAAACAGCTAAAATATTATTATTACTAAATAAAAATAAAGTATTTAAAAACTTACGAAATAAAATATAAATAAATAATTTAAAAACCAACTAAATAAAATAAAAACAAAATAGTGAATAAATGAAAAAATATTAATTCGAAAAATTATTTTTAAAAATAAAAAAAAAAAATAACTAAACTATAATCTAAAAATTAATTAATTTTATAATTTTTATGTTTTAAATTTATTTATAAAAAGTAATTGCATAATCAAACTTTGCACGTTTCATATAAAAATTATTATTCTTATTATTTTTGAAAACTTAAAGACACATTAAATTATTTGATGCTTCTAAGCAAATAATTGCATAATATATTTCTTTAATTATTTAAGCTTAAATTACTAACAAAGAAAGAAGCTTTGTTTATTTTTAAAAAAAATTATTATCTTTCTTGTCAAATTTACCAGAAATATTCCTTATCAACAGTCATCTATAGAATTTGTGAAAATTTTTGTAAGAATTCATCAGCTTTAAGTTTGGAAATGATTAGACATATTTCTAAATTTAACACGTTCATTATGATATTTAGAATTTAAAAATATATAAAGAAATTTTATATTGTCCATTGTATAACCTGTTTTCTTATATAAAGCTTTAATTCTATTAGTTCTTCTTATCATTATAATTAACTTTAATAAAAGCATTAATATTAATAAAATGTTCACTAGTCATATTAATAGCATAATTTCGAAGAACTTTAACAAAATAATAAAGTCATCTTGTTTTCTTTTATAGAACCTAGTAGATATCTAAAATCAGTGCTCTTTTTCCCTGAAAATTCAAATATTTAATATTTTCATTGATATAAAATGAATTTTGTTTAAAACCTTTAATTTATAAATTGCATTTAATAGCCAAAATAATCTATATCTTCATTCATTTTTTTTCTGTTATATAATTATTGTTATAAATTGTAAGTCTGAAACCTGTAACTTTAGTCCTGATCATTCCAAAACTATTATCCTTAATAATATTACTTATAATTACATGAGATAGTATTTTCATTTATATATTCTTTAAAATCTTTACACTTACAAACATTATTGCTCTGTAAATCTTTACAACTATTTTAATTATGGAACAAAAATCTCATACTTTTTTATTAAATTGAAATTTTTTTTCAATACTAATATTATTATGAGGAATTAGGTTTTTATGCTTATTAAGAATATTGTTAAAATTTATATTGTGAAAAGATTTATTCATAAATCTAATGTTGCATTTTCCTTTTTTTTGTTTCATTATTACAGGGCCCAGTTATAAAAACACTCAGAAACACTTAAAATAGCGCACCAAGAAGGCCGGAGCTACAATCGAGAAAATTCGCTAATTAGTTTAATGGTGTGCAACATGAAAATGATTCAGGTTTAGAATCATTGCGCGTGCCCTCACTCTCTGCAATGGCGCTGTAATCAGGAAGTGGGTCCTATATAAACCGGCGCATTGTGGATAATTGATAAACATAACAATCATATTTCTACTCTGAGTGAGCTTTAGTAAGCAAAGAATACCAGGTAGACGTGTGAGAAGACAGTTCGCATAATTAATCGAGTTTGAGAAGTGGCTGATCATTGGGGGAAAAAACCAAATGAAGAACGCACTTTTCTGCTCGCCAGGTCAATTATTCGTCAATTGTGCTGTCACAAAAATTTTAGAGCAGTGGAAGCGAGATGGTAACCATGTGCAAAGAACTGGGTCGGAGTGACCGGAAGACGATGAGGTGAGAGTATCGAAGGATCCGCTGGTGGAGAATACATTCAAATATAGGGCTGCCAGTTGTTCCACAAACTACTATTTCCAGACTCCTTGTGGAAGAGAATCTGCAATCAAAGTGTCCGAATCGTATAATGCCTTTAAAATCAAAACATTGGTGATTTCGTCTACAGTGGTGCTAAGCCAAAGCGAAGTAAAATGCTGTAAAATGTGGTGTTTAGTGATGAATTTCGGTTGGTTTTAGGGACAGATGATAACTGTGTATGGGTGTGGAGCCACTCTGGTGAACATTCAATTCCACCCATTTTGTCCTGTGTCACACTACCAGCACAACAGGCGCAATAATCTGGAGGCCCATAGCCTATGATAGTCGGTTCACTCTAATGGAGATACATAGAAACTCAACGGACCAGCGTTACATTTATGATATGCTTCAACACCCCTTGGGGTCAATTCTTAAATAGTCTTCTGGGGACAATTTTTCAACAAGATATTACTCGTTCGCATGTCGCTTGAGTAGATGAAGACATTCTGCGTCCTGTTCAGAACCTTCCATAGCCAGACCGCTCCACATATTTGTCCTCTATAGAAAATTTGTGGGATCAGCTGAAACGACAAATGCCACCGTGTCATTCTTTATATGATTTGGAGGTGGTGGTTCAAGATTGTGGGTCCATTTGCCCCAGGAAAACATACGACACCTGATCAACTCAATGCAGGACCGTATTATGGCACGTATTACAGCAGGAGGTAATCCGACGAGCTTTTGAAGTTATACTGTATTTGTCTAACTGTATATACTGTAATTCTTTAATTACCTTGATTTTGGGATCAAGTGAATTACTTATCTGTGTCATTATGTGTATTACATTACATTTAAATCCGAAGCTCTGTTCTTGGCGCACTATTTTCAATGTACCTGAGTATATATATATATATATATAAACAAAAAAAACGACGCACCAAGAAGGAGTTGACCGATAGAGACAAAAATTGGCGGATTATGTACAAAACAGAAAACGATTAATATTTCCGAAAAATTGAATGATCTATTTCAGTTACATAATTACAAATTAACGAGCTCAATAGGGTGTTGACACAACTCTGGATGCAAGCTGCTACCTGAGGTGGCATAGAGTTATAAAGCTCTCTAATGGTCTCCTGCGGTATTTCTTTGTCAAATTTGCTCCAATTGTCGGGTAGATCATCAACATTCACTGGCAGATGTAGTCTCCTTTATACCATATACTAGACATGATCGATCGGAGAGATATCTGGCTGGTCCAGAATGTGTTTGATAATTTGTAAGACAGTTCATACCAACACGTGCCGTATGTGGTCTGGCATTATCTTGCTGAAAAATAAGGGCAGGGTACTGCAACAGGAACGGTACCAAAACAGGTCTCAGCATGCCGTACTGTAAGTGTACCACTGTGCTGTAAGTGTGCCTCTAATGACAACCAAAGGGGTCTGGCCATCAAGGGAAATGGCCGGACCCCTTTGGTCCTCTTTCATCTCAGACCATAATTCCTGGATGAAGGTCCGTGTGGAATACAATAGTGAAAGCAGGATCGGCACGCTCCCCTGGGTATCTCGAGACACGTCTTCGATGATCGTTTGGACACAGTTGGAAGCGGGATTCGTCGCTAAAAACTATACATCCCCAATCAGCATCATTTCAACCTATCGAAACAAGTACTACTGTAATCGGGCTCGATAATGTGCAGGCGTGAGTGGCAGGTTGAGCAGCGGTCGGTGCAAGCGTATATTTTGCTCTATCAGCCGTCTGTGAATGGTCATCGTGGACACTCGTGTGAGGGTTCGCACGTCTGGTGATTGATAACGATTAACCAGTCGCTGTGACAGCTGATCTGACAATCACTCTGTCCTACCGATCTGCTGTTGCCCTCAGTCAACCGCTACCATTATGACGATCAAATCCGCCATTCTCTCCCATTCTTGCTAGCATCTTTTAATCACTGCATCGCTTCGACACATATGACGAGCAGTTCTCCGATTTGCCCAACGTGCCTCTTTCAATATCCAATGATATGACCTCTTTGAAATTCTTGTCAGTTGCGCGTAATGAGCTCATTTCCTGCGACGTGGCATTTTTTCAGTCGTTGAAAGGTATCCTAAATCGCAATGTAACAGAAAATTTGACCATTAGTTTGAGAGTCGCATCTTATATACACTTACTGAGTGAGCAGTTCCGATGCGCTGTAGCTGCCGCTATTCTTTCATTGAACACCAAATTTGAAGCACTTGTATTTTCGGTCCAAATGTCTTTGCGTACAAAATTTCAATTTATTTTTTATTTCTTGATGCGTCGTTTTTTTATTTACAGATTATATATATATATATATATTAGTATGTAGAAGCATGAGTTTCATTATGGATGATCTACATGCGCGTATTGGAATTTGTCACAAGAATCATGCTTTAATAGAACTGCGGTTTGTCGTTCCATGATATTTCATATCGCTGTCGTCGTAAGCCCACGACTTCTTCGAACTGGGAAAGAAACCTCGGAGAGGAAATCTCAGAACGTGATGTTTTAGGGCCTCAGATACAGTTCGCTAGTGTTCAAGAGGATGGAAAGTCGTCCACGAAATCTTGTGGAATCGTATAGCCCTTTCACTTACTTTGATTCAGGAATTTGTTTCATTTGAAGCACGATAATTTTCTGTATGGACAGTGTGATGACATCTGCAGCATATAGGCTGCCAACAAAATGACTGTTGTGGTGGCTTTACTTGACACAGTAGTGGAGACAAGAGTTCATAAACAGAGATCATTGTCGTTATTTGCCTTGAACAACTATCATGAGCATCAGAAAGGTATCACTAGTTAGTTGAATCTGGTTTTCACTTCGTTTTGTTAGTGCTAATTTGTGCGAAAATGTTTTAATTAGTTTAAGTATAACTTTTTTTATACATATATGATTTTCATAAATTAATGATATAACTATATTATAAACTTAATAAACGAAATTTAGTAGAAATGCATGTATAGTTTTACTAAAAATAAAGCATATTTTTTGTTGCATATACTGTGAAGATATTTTTTTGTTGCCTATATACTGTAAAGATATTTTTTGTTGCATATACTGTAAAGAACTCCGATCCATCAGAAGGGAGCTCTTTAAACAAAACAAGTTTTTTTTCAATCGAAATTGACTGAGTAGGCATTCTTTTAAAAATAATTTTTTAGAATTATATTATATTTAAAAAATTTATTAAAACTAAATTATAAGGTTACTGTAAATAAAATTAAGAGTAAGCGTTTTTCCGTAGGAGATCAAATCCAGCCATCCACGGTAATTGTTCGTATTCGGAACTTATCCTCTCATATATATGATGGACAGATGTGTCAAAAGAAAAAAAAAAAAGAAAAGGTCAACCCCCCCCTTACTCTGAAGTATTTATAGGATGTACATTGAGGGCTGTGTTCATCTTACAAAGCCGATAACTCTTTGCTATACTGTATTTTTTGTAATACCTTTCTTCAATGATTTACATCTTAGATTCTTTGATAAAGTTCACTGCTAGAGGCAATGAATCCCTACTGCCGTCCCTCAATTACGGGCTGCTTATCGTATATTTTTATCTCATGCTAACACTAAATATATAAATTAGTGTTTGCAAGTCTCCTGTCTATCAACAACAACAAGTCCTAACATGCTGTCTCCAGCCAGTTCTATCTTAGATGCCTTCCAAGACTTTCTCTTCGTCATCGCTTTGTTAGATATTTTAGAAATAGTTTTGGTTTTGAGAAATCCTTTTCCCCCTGGTTTTTCTTTTGTCATCTCTTCGTGGGCAAACACAGGGTTAATAAATTTTTTTAGCAAATTGAGGGGCTATTGTTTTAGGTGAAGCGTTTCGGCGTGCCAGATCGCTTTTCAATTTTTTATTCTTTGCTTCATTTTTAATTACATATATCTTAAATGTATTGAATTTAATAATTTATGGTTTCCTTTAAATTTAATATTCGGAAAGTTTACTACTGTAGATTTCTCTATATTTCATCGTTATATAATATATATATATATATATATATATATATATATATATATAAGTAATTTAATAATAATTATAAGAAAAGCACACCTTAGGTGGCTAAAAATGATCTTTGCAAAACTTTACTTAGAACTTTTTTTCATGTTTCAAATTTGTTTTCTTCAGAGAATAAGTCCGATTTTTACCACACTGTCACTTTGTAATATATTTACGGCCTCTACATTTCACTGCAATAAAGTGAACCGTCACATATCAGTCTGATTCGAAAATTTTAGTGCTGCCATCTGTTGCTCTCTAACCCTCTGTGTGAGTGGTGGTATAAAATTTACACACTTACTTTGAAGTATGAAACGAATACTTTATATAATTTGTTTTAAGTAATTAGCAATATTATTTACATAAAGTTTCAAACATGTATATTGATTAGCTGATGAAATAAAAAATTTTAATTCATTTCAGAAACATTTCTGTTAGGAATAAAAAAGCCACTTGAGAGAAACTTTCATTAGATTCAAAGAAATAATTTTTTTAATAATTCTACATGGTTGTTTCATTTAATTTAAGTAAATAACACTATAAGCTACCATTTGAAGATAAATGTGTGGGAAAAATGTATTTTACAGAGAATTTTAGGATGCTAAATATGTTGTATAAAAATATATCCCCTGAAAAAGTTAATAGAACACATATATATTTTACTAATAAATACATAAGACATACAAATATATTAATCATATCAAAACATGTAAAGTAACCCATGTTTAGTATAGCATCAAACTATGAACCAATTTCATATACCCTTTTCTGCATATAAGTTTTTTCGTATTTATTCAGTATTTAATTTAGAAGGTCTGTAGCATTCAAATAGTTAATGTTACAAATGATTTGAGAAAGAAGGGTAAAATGTGTGAACTTAATTTTACTGCAATCCTAAATATCTTGAAATAATTTGAAATTTGTCACTTCAAACTTAGGAGATTCTTTTGAATTGTGGCAATTACATCTTTCACTTCAATCACGTAAGAAGAACCCATATAAAGACAAGGTAACAAGTTTGCATTAAACTTGAGCCAACTGTCAAGATTTAAGGAAAGGAGATGAACTGTATATTCAATTTATAATAAATGAATGAGTTAAGTTTATACAAGTTTAGAAGCTTAAATCTTCAAAAGTAGGAAATTTAATATAGTTATATGAAGTACTGTTTCATTAAAAGTGATAAGTGTGTTTGAATTCATTTGCTTGAAGGCCAACTAAATCCTCTGAACATCGAATTATAAGCGTAGAATTTTATTTTGAGAATATTGGACACAATTGAAGTAACTGTAAGATTTACGCAACATGGATTTCCATAATATAAGATCTAATTAAATCTAAAAATTAAGATTTATATAAAGTAAATAATAATCTTGTTTAGGTAATTTAGCGTGTGAATTCATCAATATGTTTAAATTGCAAACACTTGCAAGAGCAAATGGTAAATAATAAAAATTTCATTTTCTTATTCCTGTCCAAGCTATTATAAAAGGGTAAGAATAGCCCCTTGACGGGTTTCGGAAAGTGTCATAAGTTTCTGCTGGTAGTTCAAAAGAATGAAAATAATATTTTCTGAATAATTTTCATGGTTGACTATTCTGAATAGAAAATCTTTTGTACAAAAGATTTCATGCATAAATTTTGAAAATTAAAACTAAAGCTTTGTGTTGATTATTGGTTATATCATTATGCTTTATTTTGGTCTGTACTGCTCTTTGTCTGTATATCTACAACTATATAAAATGAATTCCGAATTTGAATTTTATTTTATATTTATATATGACTCTGTTTATCATACATTTTTTATTTCATTATAAAATAATCTTATTTTTCTTATTATTTACATTCATAAATTAATTCAATTTCCTTGCATTCCAACTTGTTTATCTAGATAATAATATATAAAATACTCTCCACAAGGAATTTCAAGTAGTTACTATTTATTTGTTTAATTATTTTCATAAAAACTATACATATTTGTTTTACTTTTAATGGTGACGTTAAGATAAACCCATGTAGTTGTTTTAGAGATTAAAATCAGCAATGTTTCACACACACACTCACACACATATACATAAATAAGTGCCAAACGTCATGGGATAACACTATGCAAATATCCTGATGGTGGTAGAATCGGATATGGAATGCGTAAATGGGTTGTACACTGTCAGAGATTTCATTCATACTCCAGTGATTCATGTGAAATATATTCTGCCATGATTATGGCCTCTTAACAGGAATTAACATACAATATATTTCTAGCTAAAGTGATAGTTAGAGCTAAATGCTTGGGGTATTTTCATTTCAGAAATTGTTAAGGAATTCAACATTCCTCGATGCTCAGTTTCAAGAGTGTGCTGAGAATATATAATTTCAGCCATTGCCTATCAGCCTGGAGTAAGAAGTGGTGATCCGCATGTATGACTGCGCGTGTTAATGACCGATACCAGTGACGTTTGTGTAAAGCGGTCAATGTTAAAGGACAAGCAACATTGCATCCAATAACTAGTTAAAATCAATCCATATGGAACGCTCAGTAGACTTATGCGTAAGAACAGAGCAGCGACATTTGGTGTTGACAGGATTTTGCAGTAAAATAACGATTCGAGTGTCTTTATTAATCAATCTGCTGAAATCGTAAACATATCGGCTGCATCATATGTGACTAGAATAACGTTGTGTGGTCAGATGAGTCACTATTCTAGTTGGTAAGAGACGATGGTAGGGTTAAAGGCTTAGACCCTTCGAGGCCATGTGTTCAATTTGTAAATTGTGTAACATGGTGATGGCTTCCTAATGGTATTGTTTGATTTTACATAACATGGACTATCTTCTGATAAAATTTAACCAAATTTAACATTGAGGATCATTTCCAGTCATTCATAGATAATTGGCTCTTTCTATGTACTTTGCCAGGCAAAAGGAGGTCCCATGCTATATTATGAAAATTCCTATTACATAACATATATATGTATATACACACTTTTGACACTTCAATGCACACACGCACGCGCGAGTATCTAGACACATTTCAACTAATATTTATAAATATAATATATATTTATATTTATTGTTATAAATATACATAATTAAAAAAAAATAAAACTAACTTTTTCAACTGAAAATTTTAATTAGATATTTAGAAGTAAAAAAAAAACCCATGCTTTAAATTTAGTATGTAACAATTAGAAAATATTCATGTTATGATTTTTGAGTATTTTGCCCTGAAATTCAAATTCTAAGAAAGTTCAAGATTCAAATTTTTAAAATCTTCCATCATTTGTAGGAATAAACGATACATGCAATTTTTATGATACATGTGTTTTTCTCATTGGATTATAGAAAACAGAATAGTTACAAATATTCGAAACTATCATACGATTGATCATCGAAATTAAAAATGCAAAATTTTACGAAATATTTCTATTTAAATTATTTATAAATATGTTATTGAATGCTCACATGTGCAGCAGTATTAAAATATTCTTAAATAGTAGATATTAGCTTGTGACAAATTTTTTAAGAAGACTATTGCAGGGTAAGTGATCTTAAACCCTTCTACATGAGTTTTAAAGGATTCGGGACTTTGTAATATCGTCTATTATGTGGTAGTCATGACAGTCAATTCTTGCGAAACAGGATAGGTAACACTTTGAGGGAGATTCTAGAGTTCATCTTTTTAACATTAAATCACAAATGCAAAGCAAATATTGCTGTCCCACATGTATGTATGGATTCCTGAGCATGCTTAATTTCAAAATGTTAGGAAGAGAATAGTAAGCATCATATTGGCTCTAAATAGGAAAGAAGAAACAGAAGCTCTGAGAATTTTCCAGATGAATGTTTGTGCACTTTTATCAAAACATATCATATGGATGACAGGAGACTTGTACATTAAACAGAACTGGACATAGAATTTTGTCCAGTGATATAAAGCTCAAATGTTACCATCGAGATCCTTCAGATCACCAATTGTTATAAGTTTGATTTTCCTACGAAAATAAAAGAAAGCACTTCTTCATCCTAAGAAAAATCAGTGAATATTCAACAATGAATCATAAGCCTCAATGAGGAAGGCCATGATATCTAATCAATTAGGTGTCCCCCATCGATATAACTGTGATTCAATTTAGAGTGAATGGAGTTTCCTTCAAAAATCATATGAAATCCTGTCAGGTGAACATTATTGGCTTTTTTTTATTTGATTTAATTAATCACGTTAGTTTATCATTGTGCAACCTTTTTGGTATTACTGATACCTTAAATAGCTTTTGGCTTGATATTAGAATAATCAGAAATCTTTTTCTAAATTAAACGAAAGAAATTTGAAGCTCTTGATCAATTCATCATTCAAATAAATTATTAACTATTACGTTAAGTGTAAAACGAAACTTTGAACTAGAGTCAGAGTGAAGAAAAAATTTAGTTACTTATTGGTGTATCTCTAACTTAAAAGTTAATATTCAAAAACCTCTCTGTTTAAATAATTTTTCAAGAAAAGCATAACAAGTCTCTATTTTTAATGTAATTTAATCATTAGAATAAAACAAATTTACTAATATCAAAAATATTGGAAAGTATTAACACACTACAAGCCGGAGTTCTTCAAATACAACTTTTTAAACCAATTTTTTTAGAGACCATAGGCAATATTTATCATTTCTAGCTTTAAAATATTGTTTATTTTAAGAGTTTATAATGTATGAATATTTTTTCTAATTAAATAAGTATTACAATTTTATTTAATTAAAATTTTAATTAATTTACAATGCTAATTTAGCGTAAGTTAAAGTACTTTAAATGTATTTAATCGAACCTTTTTGAGAAAATTATACGAATATTTATTACCTTGTCTTTAATGGATTATTTAAAAAAAATCAGGCTTGAAAGATTTAATTTTGACAATAAGAAACTGATAAAAAAAAAGCTTTGTTATTATCCTAACATATTTTAATTGGTTTATTATTCAACAGAGATTTATTTTTAGTAAATGAATATATGCCTCATCTTTAATCTTACTCTAAATTTTCTGAAATTAAATGTTAGTTTGATTATAATGTGTTGTGTATAGTACTTAGACACACTCTCACATTTATACATAATTTATATTCTAAATGCTACAGTACGTAATTGAAAACTTAAAGTAAAACATTTTGTTCAGAAAACAATTTAAATTTGTCAGTCTTAAAACAAAATATTTAATAATATTTTGTTTTTAAAAACAATCTAATCTTAAAACAATATGTTTTTAAAAACAAAATGCGTCGCTCTCTACGTTTAAATAATATTTGTTCTATTACTTTCATAGTCTCTTGAATGTTATATCCATCAAAAGACATTTGCCGAGTCTCATTAAATATCCATGCCGCTATTCTCCATCATATTAAGAAACAGTCTTAACGTCTTGTAAGCCTGCAGTTACTGTACGTGAACCAAACAATGCGACATGTTCGTCAGGTTCTATGTTCCTCGCCTAAAACTGTTAAGAGGAGAAAGGGAGATGGATATATGATGTTCTATTAAGATATAATTAAGGTTAAACGTCAGACGATGTCAAGAATGGAGCATTTCCTTTCTAATATAGAGGAGAGGATTTCAGGTTAAATCATATTCCTAAGCAATGAAGCTTATAACTTCAATAAATTGAAAAGTAATTCAAAACGATATATAATTTCTTGTATAGTCAGGAGTGGATAATGTAATAGTGGGATTTAATTTGTTTAATTCTTTGGAAATCTAAATACTTCAAAAGGTCAGTTCATGCATAGATGCATAATAATTTGATGTAAATAAATTAAATGAAGTAAAAACGTACAGTTGACGAAAAATTGAAAGAGTTGTGTTTTTTCTTCATTTAGGAATGCTGTTTAGTTAAAGGAAGGTACAATTCTTTTGAATTAGCTAAAAATATAAGAAAATAATATTTATATGCAAAATAATATTTAAACGTATTTGTGTTTAAGTAAAAAAAAAAGTATTTGTCAATCTGTTTTAAAATGTACATAACTGAATTTGTTCAAAAATTAAGGAGCAAGTTTTCATTAATGTGAGAAGTTTCTAATTATTTAATCAATTAAAACTTCTCTTGAATTGCTTTAAGTTTATTTGTTATAAAAGAGCAAACTCGTTTGCTCGGATGAGCATTTTAATTGTAAAATATTTCTGGATAATTTTAAGGAATGAAATAATTCGAACTAATAAGTATAAATTTTTTGATTCCAAAAACTGATGCTTAAAAATTTTTTTGGTCTCCCAGTCTATCCCATGGTTAATGAAACCCGAGAAAATGAAACACAGTTCCAAACTAGAAGTTAAATTAACAAACATATATCCCGTATCGTTATTCGAGCTTCTAAAATATTTAACTATTAGTAAAAATTCAATTTAAACGACAACGAAAATATTGTGTGCTCTTAAATTGCTGTTTTTTCATAGTACAATAGATATAATTTGTCTACAGTGCTTAAACATTCTATGAAATGAAAATATCCATTACTTCAGTATTAGTAAAAATGAAACTTTCGAAAAAATGATTTTAAAAATTTGTTGTGTTGCTTTAAAGAAATATATTATACTGATAAATATGGTTTTTGCGAATGTAGAAAATATTAATAAATATTAATTCAATTTAAATGTAAAGAATCATAATTGAAAAAAAAATGATTTTATTTACGTATTATAATTGCTGATATAATTATACTTGAAATATCAATACTGCATTGCAGCAAAATGCTTCTATTTAAAGATTTTTATTTGAGATACTGAGCACATATTGTGACAAAGGATTCTTTCTATTCTTAAATATGGTACTCATTTCAAAACTCTCTTTAGAATGTTTAAACTCACTGAGTTGTTAATTTATACAGTTTAAATCCTTTCTGTATTATGAATAATTACTTAAATTAAAAGACAAAATATGATTTTTCAAATTAAATTTCGTTTTTCAAGAAGTCATTACAGTTAAATAAATCTTACAGAATATTTATATTATAAGCATGAATATGGTTTTATCTAATAATTATCGGATAATGTCCCATGAAAAATTTTTTTTTGGTGAATATTAACTATTATTTTATAAATTTTATTAATAGTAGTTAAATTGTAAATTGTATCTTTTCTTAAGCGTAAACCGAAGATAAATATCAATAAATGAATAATAATTGTTGAATACTCCGATGCATTCGACGTGTATTAAATATCCACAATTCTGATATCCAATTCATAATGTATTGAAAGGTGAATTAATTTACTACGTTTTACTTAATTACTTAAATTAAAAGCAGATATTTTCGTGAAGATAATTTTTGCTGAAATTTTAAGAAAAGTTAAATTGTCTGAGAAAATGAATTGCATTACACTTTGATTGAAAAACACCTTGAATAATTTTGAACAAATTTTAACCCCTTGAAACCATTATTATTAGTATTTAAAAGAAGAATTAATACGAAGAAGAAATGGCTGATATTTATATTGCTGTTATATATACTATACTGTTATATATATTTAAACAGCAGTATATATACTATATACTGCTGATTCTTTTGTTATTATCGTATATACTACAGAAATTTTGTTCATAAAATCGATGAAATAAAAACGTTATTTCCCGAGTGTAGGAATCATTTTATAAATATTTCAATGACGATTTCTATTACTCAATTTGTATTTTTCATATAATTAAACCAGCATACATTTTTTTCCTATACCACAAAATTAAGATTTATATATTTGTCTTCGTAATTTTATAGATATTCAAATTTGGTTTCCCTTTCTTACTGTTATGAACAATATGACGTTCTTAGTTTAGTTCCATACTTAATGTGGCTGCAGTAGTCTTGTGGCTATGGCTACCGACTCGCGGCCGGCGTCGAATTCACCGAGTTGTTATACCACTAAGAACCCACTGTGTAGCATGGTTGATGCACGTTAAATATGTGGATGCCCTAAATTCTCCCTTTGGAGTAGAGTGGAAACTTGGAGACGGATGTTTTAGATCAGGTGTCATCTTCGTCAATTGACCGAGGTTCAAATTATGAGGTCAATCTCCAGTAGCCGTTCGTGTTCCGTATCATTGAGTCGTTATAAACAACTATACCATTAAGTTAATACTGAAGGGAAAAATGAGTTTTATTTTTAAAAAATAATAAGAAAATTTCGACTTCTAATTTAAACAATGAATCAATAATATTTATGTAAATGACGATCTTCATGACAATCTGAGTAATAATTAATAATCAACTTGCAAATTCTGTTATATGTCTCTAAATTGAATTACAAAATAAGATTAGGGAAAGGAATGCATTGAATATAAAAATATTTGAAATAAAAACGCACTAGTATTACCTGAAAGGAAATCGGAAGTAGGAAAATCATTACAGGAATAGAATAATATTGCTAAGCTCAAATAATACTTCCACTGAAAATCATATTTCGTATCGTTATTCCATACCTTTTTTTCTTTTTCGGATTTACCTGGTATATAAGTAAATAGTTGACGCATTTTGATTCATTTTATACGCACTAACATCAAATAGCTCCAAAATAAAGAGACGATGATTTTTTAAGTAAAAAGCTGAATTGAATAATGATAAAGATATGAGACACGTATAATATTGCGCCTAAAGCTTCAGGTTGTGTGGCTGAAGAATATTAAAATACCAAATTCTATTTCCCATAAGGGATGTTCTATCACAAAAGTTTTATAATTCATTCTTTTAATATTTGATTAGATGGTGTGGTACTTCACAAGTAAACAAATGGAAATGGAGTTCAGTATCAAATATATATTCATATTTTACTCTGTATGAATAAATATCTAAACAAACAAAACAAAGTTTTGTTCTACGGAAGATTGTTGGAAGATATAATTTTTCTGTTAGTTTTAAGATGACAACAGAGATAAGAAGAATATTTATTCTAAAGCATAAGCAAACATAAATATCTCAGATATATGAATAGTGTGATCGGATCTTCCTTTGTTGACTAAGTAAGCAAGAGTCAAGAAAAACAAAAAAAAAAGTCATTAAGAAGATTTTTCGAGAGTAAATTCATTACAAGATATCTTGTTTCTTATTAAAATTTAAGAATGATTTTTTGAAAAGAGCATAAAATATATTAGATGTAGAACATATTATATATATGTAAAATGATAAAAATTTGACATATTTTCAAATTTCCTAAAATAACAAATAGAATTGATGTTCGTTGCCAATCATCAAGTCTGCTGATGCTTATTGTTAAATACAATACAAGTTTAAATAAAATTGTGGTGGATATAAGTAAGATATTTTTCTTTTTATGTTTCTGTCTTTTCTGATCTGTGTTTCTTTTAACATCTTATAAGAATTTTTCATTTCAAACATTTGTTTCCTTGGTTTTAAAGTATAAAATTTACAGTTTTCATTTTCTTTTTTTGTCATTACCACTGCAGTTATAATTCTAAAATAAATCTCGTTAGTGTTTTTATTATTCAAACAATAGTTATTGTTTTAATAACTGCATGTTGATGTTATATATTTTAAATTATTAATTATAGTAAAAAGATGCAAGTAAAGTTTCTAAGAACTTTGAACGAAATGTTTTTAATATAATTTGAAAGGTATACTATTTTTATCGAGCCATATCATTACATACTACCCATAAATGAAATGATGCAGTTGTAGATTTAAAAAAAACGTAAAAATCACAATGTAATAGCAAACTTTATGTTAGTCCATGCAGTTGAAAGCAATACTTTAAGGGGGAAAAATGAACTTTTGAATTCATTGCAACAGAGTTATTTTTCATAAAACTATTCACAATATTATTTAAATCCTGCAAAATATTAACGTCTTCTCTAAATAAATATTAAACTTATTAACAGTCCTGATTTTAATTCATTCATTTCATTACTTGACTTTCATACATAATTAGTAAATTTAATTTGTGTTAGTAAATTCAGTGTAACTCTAGAAATAACTTAGACATACATTTTGTTTTTAGACATTTCTCATTGATGAAATTATTTATTAAATAATTATTTTGGCAAAATAAGATAGTATTTTGGATAAAATACATCATTAAATAACTGTCAAATTAAAACAAAAATGTGTAGAAAACATGTATAGAAAAATAAAAGAAAACTGTTTCAGAAAAGAAATGGACAATTTGATTCAGAGCTCGGTCGACTTCGTAAATGAAGTCAAGTAGGCTTTTATCTTCCTCTGGCATGAGTGTAAGCTGTCTCCTGATGTGACATAGATTTAAAAAAAATCAGATGATATTTTGCTGAATTACTTGACAAATTGTTTCCAACTATGCAGCTCAAGCGGCAACATTCTGAGATGTTTGAAGGCCCCTTCACATGTAAATAAGGATATATCAAATGACCAAGGAAGTTTTCGAAAATCTTGAATAAAATTTATCGATTATTATCTTGTTTAAAAGTTAATCCGAAGTAGTAGAAAAGGAATGACAACACAACGAAAGTATTGAATTTAGTCTTATAACAGTTAAACTAGCAACTCGGAAGCTAGCTTCCATTTTACCAAAAATAACTCGACATTATTGGACAAAAACTTTGGCAGCTTAACTGAACCCCATATTGAAATGAGTTTAATCCCACAGCATTCTGTTCTGTAAAGACAAATTCAGGTCGATAATACTTAAGAAATATAGAAACGACACAATTGTCAAATGTGTAAAAGGATAAATACAAAATAAAAAAAGAAAATAAAATGGCCTACCTGGAGCTTAAGTAATGTACCATCTACAAATCTCAATGTTCAGTGAGGAGGACAATGTTTAACAGATATAATTTTACTATCGTCAGAAGGCGGGAGAGAGAGGAAAACACTATATTCTTCTCAAAATATTTAAAAATAAAAATATGTAAAAATCGAATGTTGTCTGATTTATGTAATATGAGTAACAAAGCAGTAGCTGTTCACTGCTGGCACAAATGCATTCAGTAATTTCTATCAAAATATATTTAATGCAATAATTTACTGTTGCCATATATATATGTTGGTAATTTGAACATTTAAAGAAAATTCGAAAAAGAATATTAAAAGATAATAAACGAATTTTGTAACAGTATTAAATATATTGCACATTTTTATTTTCAGATAAACTGTTGGATAAGTAATTTTATACATAGATTCTCCCCATTTTAAAAATTTTGGATGTTAGTTTTAACTTTTCCCTTACAGTTTTGGATTTTTTAATTGTTTTACCATCATTTATAATCTTTAATGTATCAAATCCTAAAAAATGTATGTTACTCATTAATACCTACTTTTTAAGGGCCAATTTCTTAATATCATTATTAATACAATATTTAAGTAATTTAAAAGCTTCTAATGGGATACCATAACTAATTGACAGTTAAGTGATAAAATTATCAATATCTAACATAATTTGCTTCATAAGAAAAATTTATTTTTTTTTAAATTTTAAATTTCAAATTAAAGCCATTATTCTTTATATCACTTAATTTCTTATCCTCAACTATATCTAAGCTACATCTAATAGCATGTTCATATTTCTCATTGATAAACACTATAATAATCACGCATATATAAATAACTATTTTTTAAATCCAAATTATTATTATAATTAAAAAGAATATGACCCATTTTCCAAATATATTTAAAATCAGTTTTGGAATCTTAACAAGGATTTTAGGAATCTTAACAGGGATTAATTTTTAATATTTGTTAAGAAGGTTATAGAAATTAATTTTATCAAAGAAATCATTCATTAATTTAAGAGTATAATATTGTATTTTTTCAGTTTCTGAATAATAATCTTTCAAATTATATTTATGGAACAAGTAGTTTGTTATATCTTTAATTAAATTAATGCTCTTAATCTCTATTTTATTATCATGTAGTGAACATTTTCTAACTAAATAAATTTCTCTTTCTTTAATACAACACGATAAAGTATCAATACTCTTGATATTAAATATTTTCTCAAATTATTTAATCAATTGAAGAATTTTTTTTCTTAAAATTATCACTATTCGTGATTTTTCTCTTACACTTCCTATCAATTTCCTTTCTCTAAAAAACATTATTATTTTCTTAAAGATAATTTTTCTATCTTTATTATAATAAACATATTAGTAGTTATTTTGTTTAAGATTTAGTAACGCATTTTTATAAATATACACACAAAAAATATAGAAATATACCCGAAAGAATACTAAACTTAAAACACCTCATATAAAGATAAAATTCAAATCATGAATAGGTGCAAAGGAATGCATGGAACCTGGAAACGAAAGACCATATAGGAAATGAAATATAACATTTAAAGATTCTGAATCTATCTTATGATGGATTAGCCTTTTGAACAATGTTTCACAGATACACCACAATTACAACAGAAACAATATGGTCAAAAAGCAATATGGAAATTTCCATAAGTTCAACAGAAACAAGATGCAAATAGAACACATACTCACACACACGCACGCACACATACATTGATACAGAACACAAGCGTATTAACAGGAGTACAATAAATAAATTTCACATTTAAAGTATTAATGCAGAATTTAAAATTTCAGTAATAATATAATCGAGTAGTAATAAAATATTTTGTACCATAATCGAGTAAAATGATACATAAGTAGAAAGTAGGAGAAAATATGCTCAATATACATCCACACTAGGAAGTGTCATAGCCAAACACGTGAATTTTACTTTCACGAACCAAATTTGTAACAGATGCTCTAGTAATTTTCAAAATATTATGAATGAGGAACTAATTTCTAAAATATGTAAATCAGAGAGGAATTATAGCTGCATTACAATTTCAAGCGCTTGAAATGAAGGGGAATGCATTTTTCTCTCATCTCTTCATCCTCTTACAGCCAAATCTGATTAATATTCATACCTCGTTTAAAAATTATTTTTGAATTGTTAAGTGGTAAAATGAGCAAGGAAAACGGCATGGTGTAGTATAATGCTTGTATCGAACTTTTCTGAGAGACTAATAACTTTTCAGAAGATATTTCTCTACAGTAATTATAATAAACAGCATTTAAGTCTATAATTATAAAGTAAGTAATGTATAACATAATCTGTTGCTTAAAGTATTTAAAGCTTAGAATTTAGTAAATGAGGTGCAATCAGTTCAATTTTTAAAGAGGAAACGAATTGTAACATAATATCCAAATTATTAGAATTACAGCCTCGGAGATATTTATTTTAGTTTCAACACTTAACAATTATACATTGTGTACACTAAATATTAATGCTCAGAATGTAATTATGTTTTCTTTACGGAGTGGTAAAGCACAGCTAATCATATGTATCTGAATTGTTGCTCTCTATCTAAATACCAAAAATGCGAACTAATAGAATATTTGTTTTTAAACTCCAATATTTATTTTATCATTTAATATTTTTAGTAAGCAGTTGATTATAAATTAACTAATTTAAGACAAATATCTTGTTTTCCTTATTTTAATATAATTATTTATCATCATATTAAATCTGAAAATATTTTAATTCTTTAAATCATATGTAAAGCTTTTCTTCTCCATCATCCAATAATTTTACACGTTTTTGACATTGAAGCAGAGAAAGAAATATAGATAAGCATTGCTTAATGTATTTTATTTCATTATTAATAGTCTATAAAATCCCTTACAACAGTAAAATATTTTCTTGTTTTTATAAATCTGTCTTACACATTTTTTTGGAAAAAAAAAGATTTTTGTTTTGTTTTCCTTTTTATGTTGTTTCAGTTATAAATTTTTATATGTAATCTTTTGATTGCAATACAACTATATTTAGTGTCTTAAATAAAGTTATAGTTTCAGGAGTACAATATTTCAATACGAAACATTTTTCTCTGAATTTAAAATATTTCACTCTTTTCCTACTCCGAAACAGTCCCTGCTTACACCTTGTCACGAAAAACAGTTAATTATGCAATTCCTTTATTCTAATATATTTTAAATTTTTTTAATTATTATACTGTTAGATATTTTCTTGTAAAATTATTTTTTTAATGTTAATTATTTTTTGATTCGATTCAATTAAACTTATAATATAGTTTTGTTTATTTTTCCAAGATATATGATCAATATTTTGATAGCGAATTATGAATTAGGTGGCTCTTAATTAATCTTGTTACAGGCTATTGCGTTCAAAGGAAGTTTCATATCATGCGAAGAAATTTAAATTTTATTTATAAAGTTTCTGTTCTAGTTATTATTTGAGCTACTTGTGCTATGTACTGTAAAATACAGTCTTAATAGAATAATTGATTTTTCCTGGTAAAAAAGATATTTTCTTCCCTTTCAATTATGTAAATATTTCTGCATCAATTTTAGAAATACCATCTTTCCACAATTATTTAAAAAAGTCTAAATCAAAAACAAGAAACCATTTATTGATTCTGTAAAACAAAAGGAATATTTATACAAGGTCTCTCCTACACTAATTCTAAATGATTCATCTTAACAACGCTTGTCTAGCTAAGCTCATTAAGTTTCCGTGTCTCAGTCTCTTATATCATTCCATCACAAAACAGTCTTAACATTTAGCAAGAGCCGCAATCATTGTACAAGAGAGAAATAATGCGACGCATCTGTCACATCTTGTGGACCTTACAGAAAACAACTTAGGGAAGGGCACTGGACAGATAGATGGACGATGTCTTGCTCAGAAGATAATTGAGGTCAAGTGCCAGACGACGCCACGACTATTTCAACGCAGTCCTATTTTCGATTCCGGATCTTTTGTAGAATGAGGGTCGCACGTAAAATTGATTCCTAGAACTAGAGTAATTATTTGTTTTATTTGAGAATGGATGTAATACGGGAGGAGTTTGAAAATTACTATAATGTTCTTACGCATTAGAGAGAAGTGTGTTGACATGAACTTTTCTTTTGAAAGAAAAGGTAGTTAACTTACTTCTCATTATATTTAACGTATACGAGTACATATCTCATTGTAACTTGTATTGAAGGCAGGGGAAAAATTGGAAACCCAATTTGTTGCGAATAAATCAACCTAAAATAATTGTGGTATTTTGTAATGTTTATAATTTAGTTTTTGAAATTTACTTGAATTTTCAAGAATAAATATTGAATATTTATTACATCTAAATTCAATATAATTACTATAATGAAGTTTATTTTAATTATTGCATTTTTAGCAATAAAAATATAAATACATTCTGACCAACTAAATGCATCTCCTATTTTAATCATCCTTTTCCTTCAATAATCTAAAACGAATCCACAATTCTATAAGGAGTTCGAATTCTTAAAACCAATTCCTTTAACATTTTTGTTTCTAAAATGTCATTAATTCTTAAAATTTTTTCATTATACATACATATATACACTATAACAAAAAAAAAACAACACACAAAGAATGAGTTGCCCGATTGTAATCAAATTTTGTAAGCAAAGACATTTGGACTGAACATGCAAATGATTAAAATTTGGTGTCCAATGATTGAATAGTGGGAGCTACAGCGCATCGGAACTGCGCACTCAGCACGTGTATAAAAGAAGCGATTCTCAATCTGATGCTAAAATTTTCTGCTGCATTACGATTTAGGATACCTTTCAACGATTGAAAAAATGCCTCGTCGCTTGATTCGTGCTCATTACGAGCAACTGATAGAGTTTGAAAGAGGCAGGATGGGCAAATCGAGAATCGCTCGTCATATGGGTCGAAGCGATGCAGCTATTAGAAGATGCTGCAAGAGTGGCTGGACAATAGCGGATTTCAGCCTCATGAAGGTAGTGGTAGACCTAGAGCCACAGCAGATTGGGAGGACAGAGTGATTGTCAGATCAACTGTCACAGCCCTGATTCATCGTTATCAACCATTAGACATGCGACCCGCACACGAGTCGCCGCCTTGACCCTTCACAGACGGCTGATAGAGTGAAATCTTTGCTCGTTCCGACAGGTAAACCATTTTCTACTCACGCCTGTACACTGTTAAGCAACATTACAGTGGTGATTGGCTCGATCAGGTTAGAATGATGCTGACTGGGAACGTATAGCGTTTAGCGACGAAACCCGTTTCGAACTGTCTCCCGACGATCAACGAATACGTGTCTGGAGAAGCGCAGGGCAGCGTGCCGATTCTTCTTTCACTATTGCACGCCACACAGGCCCTCAACGGGGAGTTATACTATGGGGTTCCATTTCCCTTGATAGCCGGACCCTTTTGGTCGTCATTAGAGGCACACTTACAGCATAGCAGTACTTTGACGACATTCTGAGACCTGTTTTGCTACTGTTCCTTTTGCAGTACCCTGGCCTTATTTTTCAGCGAGATAATGTGAGACCACATACGGCACATGTTGCTATGAACTGTCTTACAGCTCGTCAAATGGCAAAAAATACCGCAGGATGCCATCAGGGAGCTTTATCACTCTATGATACGTGTGTGGCAGCTTGCATCCAGGCTAGAGGTGGGTCAACAACTTATTGAGTTCGTTACTTTGTGTAACTATGAAACTCTGAAATAAATCCTTCAATTTTTCTGAAATATTAATCATTTTCTATTTTGTACATGATTTTCCTAATCACAAATTTTTATCTTCATCAGACAACTCGTTCTTGGTGCGTCATTTCTTTTTTGTTATAGAGTGTACAACTAATTTAAAAGTATTTGCTTACAATTAACTTTAAAGTAATTATCAATTATAATCACTATTAATATTGAAAATAGTAGATTATATATATTTAGAAGCATTTTCGTTTACTTTTTGTGCAACACTAGAAGAAAAACGACCAGTTTTACTGATAGGAAAATTAGTCCTGGAATTGGTGATGAAATGTTAAAGCATAAGAAGAGAGAAAGAGACATCGTTCTTAAATTATTCTAAAGGAATTATAAGTGCTACTAATATCATCTCTGTCATCATCTTTATGTTGAAGATCTTAGTGTTAATTCAAAACTTAAGTATTCATTCTTGGAGAAATTTTAATAATTATGTTAGAAGAAAGAAGATGTAACTCTTGGTATTCCGAAACGAAGTACTAAAGAAACTGTATATTTTACATACACATTTCAGCTTTAACAATATTAATCACTTATTACAGTAAAAAAAACTTCTCCATTTAAAGATTTGGTTCATTCAATGATATTTATTCATGTCATGTTTTATATAAGACTGATTCATTCCTAATATAAAATCATAATTTTAGATTCCTAATTCAATAATGATTTCTTCCAATTTCAAATAAAAATATCACATGTTTTGTCAATATGTATTTCTCTAAAAAAATAATTTTAGAAAGAGCATTATAATTAGGAAAAGTGAATAACTCTTATCAAAAGGAATCAAATGAATACTTTTCCTTATCTTCTTTGAAAGTTTTCTTTACTTCCAACAAAGTCTGCTGCATTAAATAATTTTAAGAATTTCAGTAATTCTTAAATGATACTTGACTAATAGTAAAGTTTTCTGTGAAGAAATTTTTTATTCAAAGGAAGGAAGAAAGAAAAACTGTTCTTAAACAAAAATTAAAAAGTTTGCAAAAATTAAAATAAGACCATGTGATTCCTTTCCAAGTGAACGTTGTTCGAGAGAAATAAGGGGAGAATATTGGAAAACTGAAGTGTAAGTGCCACTTCTAATTTCATCTTATCAAGCATTTTACATAAGATATGATAAATTAAAATAAAAAGAGGAATCCAATCGTAAAATCCTATTTTCAAAAATCGTATCATAGAATTGATGTGGTGTTTGTAATCAATACACTTCAGCTTTCTTGGATTATTTTCTTCTTGTGTTTGCATTTCTATTTTCTCATTTAAAGAAATGTACTTCAAATGAGTGTAATTAATTTATTTCATATGCTCAAGGAAAAATTTACTCCCTGATTTTTCTTCCTGTATTCTTTTGTATTGCCTAAAATAGAAGTTCGTGAATTTCAGCTCACTACAATCTTTAATTTTTGGGTATTTCCTTTTCTTTTATATTATTCCAATTATTAGGAGCATAATAGTTTTATAAATTTGATGCTTCAAGTCGGTTTGAAAATATCTCTGCTATATTTATATGAGATATTGCTCCTGAATTCCCACTGAAAAGAATTTAGAAGTAGGTGTTTGAAAATTCTGATTATTCTTAACTCATATATTCAACATTTTTTTCATAAAAGTTGAAAAGTTTTTACTCATAAGTTTCATTTTATTTCATTAACATTGTTTTCAATCTATGCTCTTATAACAGATTTAAAGCTCATTTGATATATTTTTTTTTAATAAAATTGTCAACAATTATGTAACTGTAGTGCAATATACAATTTGAGCTTAAGGAGCATTTCATGAGTTAATATTACTATGAATTAACATTTTTGAGAAATATGATTTAAAAAAATTATTTTTAGAGGCAATTTTTTAAATATCCACAATTATTAAACTCTAATTATCTTAAGAGCTGAAATTCCAAAGGTTATTTTTCTTTTAGTTGTATTTATTATTAAATGTTTTCAGCATTAAACGTAAAAATGTTTCCAAACAATTTCATTGAGGTACGAAAAATATTTTAATGAATTCAATTTTTTTTGGTAAAATATGTTTAAAAGATAATCATTTTTATGTAAGGGTACATATTGTCATGTTTTAGAAAGGCACTATTTTAAGACCATTATTTCATATTATTTGTTATATATGTTCTTTTATATTCAAAATGCTTTAAATAGAAATTTGAGTGATTAGAAAAAACGTTTTTAATTATGACTTTATCATTGCAATCTGGACATTTTTTCCCGATTTTATAATGTGTGTCAAAATGATTTTGAAAATCGTCAAATTAATTTTTTTTTAAAATTAAAAATGTTTATTATTATCATTGGATTTTGTTAGAATTAACGAGATTAAAGAAATTAATGCTTCTTTCCGAGATAATAACAGTTTTAAAATTTTGAAATACTGTTTTATTTTACGACCACACCTCTAAGCGGAGGAAGCGAGATGGTTATTTACGAGAAGTGAGAAGATATACGAACTCAACGGTCGTTATTACTTTACTCGTGTTTAAACTGTATGGATTATGTATCAAATTTTAAATCTGTAAATAGATTTTATTCAAATGTATCATTCATCAAATTAACCTGGATTGTTTTTCCGTATCAGTCGTTGAAATTCTTGCTGCTTAGATTTCACAGGAGCAAAAGACGAATACGAAGCTAACGTACCGCTTTCTGAACTCGAAAGCAAGGTGAATGTTCAAACTCATTGTCTTCAAAGTATTAACTGTACATCATAAATGCAAAAAGATATTCTTAAAGTACACAAATATATGTGCGAATATTTTTAAATAAAACTTTTCTCCGTTGTGAATGAAATTTTTTTACTGTTATAAGAAATAATGAGCTGTTGAGGAAAAAAATTAATCTTACCATTCTTTGTGTCTGAACATGCGAATAAAACAACGCTGAAAATTTTGGGAAAAAAACATGATCTTATTTGTTGGAAATGAAAGCATTCACTTTTGAGCTCTGATAAGAATCCAGCATTAATTTGACACGCATTGTAACTGATATTCAGTTTGCATTATCTTTTAAAATTACTACAGAGAAATAGCGAAAAGTAGGGATTGTTCTTTTAATTCTTCGTGATACACATCCAATGAATAACTTCCAACTTCTTGAATACAATGGAACAAAAAGTAAATTCTCTTTCTCTTTCTCAAAACTTGTAAATATCATTGATTCAACTGTTTTTACTTTATCAGGAATTTTCAGACTTAGAAAAATGTCAAATATGAAAGTATTACGACTGATTTCATTATAAAGCCAGGCAAAAATATCAGTTAACCAAGTCGCAAGTCTCTTCTTATTTAAAATATTAAATATTTACAAGCTATCTTTCTACCAGCTTGAATAGGATTAAGATAACCAAGGGGTTTGTTTATGATAAGATTAAATACATTTTGTTGTTCTCTGAGTTGCAGAGATATTCTATACATCCTTTTAGTCTCCAAAATGTATTTCCTTAAAACTACATTTTATTTTTTAGAAACTTATAAGGTTATTTAGTTCCTCCAAAATCTAGAATATAAGTGTAATATAAGTAGTAAGTTTTAAAAAAAGACTATTAACATTTAGAAATAAACTGCTTTAATTGATAAAATATTTTTTATAGATAGTAAATGACAGCCAATTTGTTTTTCTTTTAATAATGTATTATATTCAAATGATGCAACAATATTCTTTTTAGAATTTAAAGCAATGTTGATGCAAATATTTAAAATACAATGGTAGCTTTCATTTTTATGTGAATAAAATTTGTTTTAAAAGTTATTGGAGACCTGATAAACGAATTTCATCCACATTAAATTTATATAAAATAATTGAAATTAAACTGACACATTTGCAAGAATATGTAATAACTTACAAGAAAATGTATACTTTTCAGCAACGATAAATATTAATGTCAACAATATATATATATATATATATATATATATATATATATATATATATATATATATATATATATATATATATATATTTACTATAACATATATTTCTCCTAATTAAATGGGCTGGGCTCTCATTGGTATTTCATTCAGTTCAAAAGTGTCCTTTAAAATTATTTCAAAGTTTTTATTTACTAAATGTATATTTATAAAAGTATATCGAAACGAAATCGCTTACAACAGAAAATTTATATATTATAATATATATGAGACTCGATACATGCAATAGATATATCAAAACATTTGTCAATATTATTTTAAAACAGATCTATGATTAAAATATTTAGCGTGTTGCCAAATGTTTTGAATAAAGATCCAATCTCACAAATATACAAGCAAGAAAATGTATATATTAATGAAATATGTTCTTGCGAGTCTACGGTAAGAGAGAGGAATCTATCCTTTGTGGTCTTAACTTCACATGAGCTAAATTATATTTATGTCTCCTATAAAAATGTATTCTCTAACCAATTAGTAATAATTTAGAAAAATAAGACATATTACCTAGTCTTTTTCTACTGTATAATTTTATTAACGGAAAAATAATATAATTGAAAAACAGTTCCACACTAATCACATTAAAGAGTATTTCATTGTCAAATTACACAAAATAAATTTCATTTACTTATTTTTCATCCATGTTTATATATATATATATATATATATATATATATATATATATATATATATATATATATATATATATATATATTGTTATGTAAGACATTAAATTTAATGGTATTGAACGTCCTATGGTTATGAAATTAAAATAATTCATGTAGAGCATTTAAATTTTTTTTGATAAATTTGATTGTACCTATGATACATAGATTTAAAGACTCATTTTCATCACTACTTTCTTTTTATATTGCAAAAATACTATTTAAATGCAAAACTTTCTTTTTTTCTTGTACGTAATAAATTTAGAATAAAATATTTAAAATTATTTTGTAATTTCAGCACTTTTGTCAGAATTAGAAAAAAGAAATGAAAAACAGAAAACGTAAACCAGAAACTATGATATTACTATAGTATTTACCTAAACAAAAATATATATCTCTATTAATATAACATACGTTAACAGTTTTTTTAGGGGTTGCAGTATAAATATTTTTTGGCTTTTCATTAACATTTATTTTACTTAGTGTCTGAACTCTTGAGATCTAAGGATTCTTGCAATGTGATTTCCTATGTTTGTACTAATGTTTTCTTAATGATATAAATGTATAAGCATTAAAATAAAAAAAGACATATTTATACTAAACGTGACTTGTACTATCTACAAACTATGAGGCAAGAAGTTTATATGACTACAAATTATATTTTATATTGAATTATCTATTAGCTAAGTTGTTATTTGTTATGTTATAACAGCTTGATAAATGAAATTATTCTGATTTCAAATTAAACTTTCTAATTGATTTTCTAAAATATTTATCAGCTGATAACAATTAGTATGATCACACTCACACAGTTCTTTAAATTTCTAAAAAATCACATAAAGTAAAAGTTACATTCTAACTTTGAAATAAATAAAATCTTTTCCTTACGGCTAACTAAAAAATAATTTACATCGTATAAGTGTTTAAAGGCTTATAAAAACTGTGACAAAATAAAATTTAATAAAATGGGGAAAAAAACTGTACCAGAATATTTTTGTTATATCAAACTGCAATTGATGAAACAGTATTAAAATCAGAAAATTAAAAAAAAACATATCAACTTTAAGGCTACAAAAGAAACGTTCCAAAAAATTTTACTCTCACTAATTTAAACTTGTTATTATTGGTAAAAGAATAATCTAAAAGCCTTAATTTACTTTTTACGAAAGTTAAAGTATCTATTGGAAAAGGTACATTTTGGCTTCTCAGGAAAAGGAAATATAGAAGTCTTAAACACAAAAGGAAGTCCTCTGTATGCAATAGTTACACAAAATTCAACAGAGGAATAAGAGATCAGAATCACAGAAACTAAAGAGGAAGTACAGCCCTGAAGTTAACAGTCAACGGTGTGTCTATTCCTATAAACATTATTGAGTAATATAGTTATAATTTCACATTATCTGAAAACCCTGCATTAATAGACAAAAACAATATTCAGTCAAGATGCTTTAACCACCCATAAATACTGCTATATTGCACTTTCTTTATCCATTTCCTTTGTAATAAAAGACGCATTTCAAAAGCATCTAATTAATCATTTTAATCTAATCAGTCATAATTGAGACATGAAACTCTCTCGCTCTTTTCCATATTTCTGTCGATTTTCTCTTATTTCCCTTACAACTCAAAATCACTATAATCAATTCGACGTCTTCAGTCATCACAAGTCATAATATGTATAAATTAAATGCTGTTTGAATAATATGTATAAATTAAATGTTAAGAAGTTTCAAATGAGTTTAAATATTACGAAGAATTAATGTTTCAAACTGCTGGGGAAGGACACGCAAAATGCCCACAAAAATGAAATTTTCTTCTTTTTCTTAAAATTGGGAAGAATATGTGTTTTATGTAGCAGATATAATTTATAATAATATATCAGGATGGAACGAGTAGTAGTTAAAAGGTGTTTTGATAGTTGCCTAATTTTCACATCCATATTACCAAGACTTGTAAACATTAATTTAAAATACAGTTGCAAATAAGTCGCAAATTGCACCAAATGAACCTCATTTAGAATCCTTAAATTATTAATAGCCTTAATTCTATTCTTAAAAGTTTTTAAATGTCAATGAAATAATTTATTGTAAATTCACTATATATCTAAACACTGTAAGACTTCAAGTTTAATTGTTTCTTAAAATAGATTTTGAAATTTTTAAATTTTGATTTTAATATTTCAAGAATTAGATTGCATAGCAGTTGCTGTATATATTATTTGTACACATAATTGGCTATTATGAATTAAAAATTGTTTTAAGTATACTTATTTAATTAATGCTGATTAAAAGGTTTAAAGTCTTAAAAATATTTTGTGCACATTTATCAAACAATAAAAATACGCTTTAAACATATTATTTATTTTTGAAAAATACTGAGTGCGAGAAATTTATAAAAAAATATCTTAAATATATTATATAATAACTACTTAATAAGTTATGAATAATTTCATCAAATACATCTATATCTTAAGCAAATTCAAATTCTTAGGTAGAACTAAATTATTTGAATACAATCTTCAGTTTATTAAATATAAGGTTTTATCAAAAAAAAAAATTTAACATTTATATTTAAAAGTTTTTAAAAATGCATAAGATCCCAAAACCTTCAATATTTGCAATAATGTTGAGCATTTTTAAACGAATAATAAGTATTTGTTTCAACTTGTTTACCAATTTCCGCTTTTTCTCCTAATCTTCTCTTTAACTCATTCAGCGGATTTCACGGCAGTTTAATTGTCTTTTAATGGACGTTCGCTACAATCATATTCCCATTATGAAATGTGAGAAATTAGATGATACGACTCAGCAGAATAGGGTTTTACAAATGACGGAATTTGAACGAGATTTCATCTTAAACTCTACATCTATTATAAGTTCTATACCTTAAGCTTTTTAACTATCAGAAGGTACTATTTTCCAGTCAAACACAGTACTTTAATACTTACGAGAATCAAGAGTGATATATGTTAAAACACTTGATTTAATTCTATTTATAGAAGTTTTCAAAATTAAAGGTTTTCTCGTGCATAAAATTTAGACATTCGAAGAACATTAACAAAATATTAGAATACGGAATAGAGTAGGCAGGGGGAAACTTAAAATGAAAATTATTATATGTTGGGATATTAGTTTATTGAAGTGTTAATTTTCATGAGCATATTTGAATTTTTTATAATTTAGTTATCTTCTTTTTGTTGTAGCATTAGTAAATAAAAATAAAACTTTTATATACAGAAATATGCAATAATTTAATCATGTAAAACGTTTTTATTCAAAGCATTAAAAAGTGATAAAAATAATGAATTTCTGAAAGTTTTAAAATGTTTAAAATAATACAAATAAGACTAAGTCTGTATGCTTATGAATCTGTATGAAATAATTAGTATTAAGAATAAGAAATGAGAATATTAGATGAGGATGAAAAAGAGAACAGTGAATGCATTTTAAGTATGAGCACCCATTTATGAAGACATGCTTCTATTTTTATTATATTTGTTTTTATGCTTAACCCTACTTTTATTTTTTATTATTACAACAAGGAATCTTACTTACTTAATATTTTAAGCATTTGTTACTTTAATTTTCACCCAAATTGTTAATTAAATATTAAGAAACCAAACATTTCTTACTTTAAATAAACTGTATTTTTTTTTAACAGAAAATATACTAAAGTTTATGTAGTTCTTAATAACTTCTTTAAAATTTCTTCAAATTATTTTATAAAATTAGAAGGTATTTGGGAATTTACAAAAAATGTTCACAGCAGTATAAATATTGATTCTTATTTATTTCATTTTATACTTTTCAAATTTTAATTAGTCATTGAAATATTGTGTTCTTATTTATTTCTTCATTAATTATTTATGAACTCTAAGAAAAAACATGTTATTGATGCATAAAAAAGCGTATAAAACATTATTATTGTTTCATGCCTGAAAGAGTGGAAACTTATCTGTTAACTGAAAAGAAAATATTAATTAAAGTAAATTTTAAAAATATTCTGTTACTAGTATAAAAAAAAGAAAAATAATATTTTGTATACAAATTACAGCGGTTAAAACAAAACTCGTGAAGATGTGAGACATTAAAAGTAATGGAATATGTAAAATAAGCTGCAATTAATATCACAAAAAAGAAAATATTTTAAGCATTTTTTAAAAATTTAGATATATTATAATTGTAATTAAATTTTCGGTTTGCTTTGACTTGAGAATTTATGTTTTAAAATGATTAATTTTGATAATAACTATTATTTACTGATTTTTATAAAAGTATTAAAATGTTTTTAAAGAAACAAATTTACTATCATCGTGGTCACACTGCTGTTCAAAATATCAAAACTCTAGAACATAAGGAGGGAAGTGTACGTGTGTGAGAGAGGAATCGATAACAAAACTCTGTTTCCTTAAAAACATGAGATAAATTGTAAAGAGAATAGGAAAAGAAATTTAGATAATATATTTGTTCAATAACTATTAATATACATTATATATGCATTTTAATCTTTTTCGGTTAACAGGAAAATATGTCTCTGGTGAAAAGAAGCAAATATGAGTTTAAAACGTATTTAAATGTTTACATTCCTACCATAACAAATTTAGAATTTATCGAGGAAACAAAACAAAAATAGATAAAAGAAATTTTTAAAAAATATTTGAATAGTTAAGATTTTATTTTTTTATCAAGCATCAAATAAGCAAACAAAATTTCAGATGCTTTCAATATTATTTATTGAAAAGACTTAACTTATTTTTTTTTCACTTCCTTTGAAAGCACAGTGTTTGAATTGTAATACTTTTACGTTTAGGATTCGATAAAAGTAGTTAATGAGCAAAAACGAACCATATTCTTAAAGTAATCTTTAAAATACTTGTTATTTTTATTTTAAATGATTTTATTAAACAGATATATTTCATTTATTATAATAAAATAATTTTTAGAGCAGAGTTTTCATTTCTCGAAGTATAATTTGCAGAGAAAGTAATTCTTTATACTGGTTTCATAATTTACCCCAAAAATTACGAACAATAATAAGAAAATGCGTCAGAGATTTCCTTTTATAATAATGTATATTAAAATACAAGACACATTCTCAAAATATTATAAAACATATAAAAGAAGTTTGTTTAAAAATAATGAAAAGGGATTTGTATCTAAAAACATTATTAATTAGTGAAAATCGTGATTTTACCTTTTTAATGATATTTTTCAAAATAAGTTATCATTTATCATGCATAAAAAGTTACCTTTTGATACTGAATATTTTATTTTTCAAGGACATTGAGAGTAATCTAACAGAATTATAAAAAAACACCTCTTTCTTGGATTACATTTCTGTGTAACTGATTGAATTTCAAAGTATAAAAACATAAATATTTATCCTACTTGAAATTCAGTCTTGATAGGAGAAAGATAAACATATACGCTAATCCTTATAACAATATAAACATTAAAAATTTTATTTTAATAGATATTGCATCAGTTTTTATGTATTACAAGTTTAAGAAAAATAAAACTGTAAAATATATTTGGTAAGATCATTTTTAATTAAATGAAAAATCTTTATTTACTAAGCTTTTATTTCTTTTTTCTAAATCAGACAATATCATTTAATAGAATAAACTTAAAAATGTAGAGGGAATAATATAATATCAGAATTATTAATCAAGCAAAAGTCAATCTTTTGCAAAACCTCACTTCATAAAAAAATTTAAAGCTCTTGAAATTATGGATACTGTAATACTATAAGAAGAAATATATTTACCATGCTATATCTTTTCATAAAATCCTTATTTGATGTGAATAAATATAGTTAAAGGCGGTTGTATTCTAACCTTGAGTCTAAACGAGGTTGATGGCATTGTCAAAACTACGTGTTTTTGGGGTACATTAGTCATATTGTATTTTCTATAAAAATATACACCGAAAAGCAATTGAATTTTAGAGACACAGATGGAGTTCTCCTCATATATAACTAGAGCAAGGATTGGATATGTAAATGGAAAGCAGTGTTTCAATATTATAAATAGTGATGTGATGGAAACCGTAAAAGTGCATGCGTAGTATGTGTTTGACGAAATATATAATCTGATTTGATCATTACCATATTGTTGGGTCCTTATGAATAGTTTATTCTATCTCGAAAGTGGTGCAAGAACGGAGATTTTTCTGAGCCACTGTGTCCCGTATCTACTATAAGTACTTCGATTCAATTTAAACTATCCTTATAAAGATCAACTTTCATAGATAGCAACGTATGGATGAGAAGATTTATTATCGGTTAGATTACATTGTAACATGAATAGACGGGCTATAATGCAAAATATCACTTGATTATTTAACAATGGTGCACATAAATGTATTAGAGCAATCCCAAATACAGAATCATCTCTTTTGTATGGGTTATGCTAACTATTCTCCCATATGGTTATCCTTGCTGACAGTACATAACAGGGGAAAAAAATGTTATCCTCAAGATAATCGTAAAAAAATGTTATCCCCAAGAGCATCGCCGCCGGACCACAGACACACACGTGAAAAAATGTTTCCTAGACCAATGAGATTAGATACATTTTGGTACATATATCTATAGCAGGATAAGAGTACCTCAGTATGAAAGGATTCGTTCTTCTTTCCCATAGCTCTTTAAGCTGGTGGGAGTGATAATTTTAATTACTTAAATGGACTGAAATATGACACTGTTCCTCTCAAAGTCACATTATCTTGATATCCTTGACAACCATGTGTTTCTATGTTTGAATCTTTTAAATCCTATTAGAAACTCAATTCGTCGGCAATACAATTAACTATAACATCACTTCAAATTATATTGTATTGGTTCCATGAACACTGTAAGATCATGATAGTGTTTCGTATGTCCGCCAATCTTAGCTCATTCGAGAACTTCTGAGATGACATCCAGAAAGATGCTCAAATCTTTGACCATGCTCTAACCAATTTTTGAAAACAGTGGGAGATGGTTGAGAGGTTGTGGGTCCTCATGGCTCTTTAACTCTTTCAAGAGTTTTATCAAGTCCATGTCCATTCCGAGACCAATAGCCTATATTATAAAGAAGAAAGGAAGAAATTATTATTCAATATATATATATATATATATATATATATATGTCTGGAATGTGATTCATCCCTCAGAAATCAACCATAGAACGGGATCGACCTCACTATAAAGGAGCACTGCAACATTCATCTAGGCCAGAGGGGAGGTTTTTCTCGAAAGACGCCATGACAGAGCTTTAGTGAACACTAGGCATGCCTCACGTCTCGCGTCATGTAGTAAAGCTACCAATACATGAACTTTTACCATATAAATGCACGGAGCCCTTACAACGAAACTTTCTACCTGCATCAGCTTTCGCTAATCTTATTATGAATGTTACTTGCGTTTATCTTAATCAACAGTATTTAAATAATTGTATAGTAATAATTGTAAATAAATCCTTTATATTGAACTGAAGTACTCATTATTTTTGAACTTGGAATATTATAAATATACTATGCAATCATTAATACATAAACTTCAATATATTAATGTATCTTTTTAGTAAACTATTTTTTGTCTACTCCTATAGTGAGTTTTTACTTTAGAACTATTTTACTAATGTTTATTTTGCTTAAGTGAAATGAAGTAGTCATTTAATTAAACTAAGTTTTAATTTCATTAATGTGTCATGACAATAGTTAATGTTTCATAGTGCCACTTTTGAATTACTTCACTTTCCAAACAGCGTGAGAACATGTCAAATAATGAAGAGCTATCAAGTATAATATAAGAAACTATAACCAGGATTAGATGAACATTTTGTGTCATGTTTTCCATTTCCAATATTTAGTTAGGAAATACTTTTCATACTTTATATTTATATAATTATCATTTGTAAAATTATAATTTGAAGAACTATTTCCATTCAAAGAGCATTATCAGTCTTTTCCCTTCTAATTATATGTGCATAAACCTATTTTGTTTTATTTTCAGATAAATTTTTATGCATCAAAATAGTAGGAAAAAAGCCTCTTTTGTGTTAAAAAATCTCAAGAAAATCACCTTAAAATTATTAAGTTTTACAAAATGTATTTGTGTAATTTAAAGTGAATTATAATTCGAAGAAATATTTAAAGTGAGAAATTCTTTTTTAATTTAAGAAATTAGTAACTGCTATATATGGAATTCACATTTCACCCGTGGAAGCGAATGATACAATCGGTAAGCAATTTCATAAATTAGTTCGAATTCACACACACAGATAAATAACTAAACATATTAAGAAAAATTTCTTTTAGTATTAATCAATCTAAAAAAAAAGAAATCATTTTAACTAAAAGTTTGAAAACCCTAACAGGAGCTCTGCTATATAACTTGACGATCTTGTTATAGTCCCATTTCCTTTTATTCGCGAACGGTGCAAAAATTGTTGCAGAATATTACATTTGTTTTTTCATTTTATGCATAATTCTTAAATTCCAAGACTTTGTATTTCAATGTAATATAACAGTGTTTTAAGATATTTTGAAATAAAATTCAAAACAAGCTTTCATTTCCTATGAATTGTATTTCATCAATATATAGATATTAAATAATCTCTGCATTTAGTATTTATTTCATATGTATAAACACAGATGAGAATCGATAACTTATTACTTGCCTCAATATTTTTGTTTTTTTAAAAATAAAATGTTTATTTGTTTGAGAAAGAAGTCAATTTGAGATACGCTGTGAAAGAAATACTTGCTACTAATTCTTGCAAGATAGTTTTAAAGTGATATAATATTTGTGGTCTTTTCAGAAAACAAAGTTTTTGAAGGAAATCTTATCAAAATTATTGTATATTTTAAAGTTTCATTGTAAAATTTTCGATAGGTACAATAATCAATTTTTGTTTCTTCTCACTCCTTTTCTGACGTAGAATGTTTATTACAGTTTTAAGTCATATAATGTTTTGATTCTTAGTTGAAGATACTTTTAAAAACATACGAGAGATTTTGTTTTTGTACTAATGTATCTTTATTTGTTAATTTTTTTGTTTATTAGATTAATAATATCTTATTATAATTACTGATCTACAATTGTTTCCATGTTGGTTGTAATTTCTAAACAGAAAATTATGATGAAATTAAAGGTATGCTAAAAGCATTGTGTATAAAATAATCAACACAATCAATGATATTGCCACCAATATATTTAAGCAAATAATCACTATAAATGAGTTATGGGAATTTGTAAGTTTTTTACTACGTATAATAATTTCGTATTTTCTTCCACATTTAAAAATAGTATTTAGGTATAAAAATATTAAGATATCATTTATCCGTAGAGCATTTTCTATAGCAGTATTTAATTATTAATTTCTCTTACAACACTAATTTTATAATCGTTAATACATTACATTTTAATGATAAAAGTCATCAGGATTTTATTTTAAGCAAATATAAAAGCAATACATCAGCAAACAATTTGGAAGGAACTCATTTATCTACATCGTAATATTTTAAACATATTTAAGGGAAGATGATGTAGGAATTATTTAAAATTGTAAATTTAAAAGAAAAATTTTCAAAAGTTTTAAATTGCTGATGTTCTCCAAAAGTATTTATAAAATTATAAAATTAATGTTATATGTCTTAAAAACTTTATTAATGATGGGATTCAAATTCTTGAATATTGATCAGTATAATTGATTTCATGTAACTGCTGTTTTTTTTTTTCATGTTACTAAATATATTGAACTTCAAAATAAGTATCAAAATAAAAACCTGTTATTTCATAGAAATTACACATTAGAAAATCGTTAAGTTCTTTTGGTCCTAAGCATATGTTACTTAAATTATATATAAATATATTACGAAGATGTGGAAAATCATATTCATTTAATGTGTTTATCTTTTTAAACATGAAAGTGATATTTTTTTAGAAATGTACGACAAAAAAATAATATGTTATTAGAAATATTAACCTTTTTTTACAGGTAATATAAATTATTTATTTAAGTTGAAAAATAAGAAACTTTTTTCCAAGCTCTTAGAACATTAAGATTTCATTATTTAAACGTGTTATTGATTTATTGTTTAATATATTTTGTATTCATAAGATATAAAACTTTAACAAATATTAGATTTAGCGTAATGTAATGCCAAATGTAGAGAGAGACTTTGGTACAAAATGCAGAATCCTTTATTCGCGGTAAAATTGTACTACGTTTTCTTTTAAAGACACAATTTTCCAAATTTTATGTTAATCATATTTTTTTATTCTTCCTTATTGCGCAATATCATTGAATGAATGTCTGAAGGAGATGGTACGTAAGTTGATAAGTAAAATTTGATGATGAATTTTTATAGTAGAGTTAACTTTCAGTGTGAAGTTAAGGATGTTACTTTAAAATATTTAAGAATACAAATATATGGTTATGTATTAAGCTATTTAAATAAATGTATAAAAGGAAGTAAATTTAACGTTATCTTTGAATCTAGATTTAAAACTAGTTAACAAACCAAATTATTTTATACTGATAAGAGAAACTTTTATTGCAATAAATAGATGGGCATTCATTAATAGGTTCAAACTTCAATGTCCATCCCCAATAGCCCTGGTTTTACATCTAAATTCGAGTTTTGACAATTTAATTTCGTTATATTTTAAGCACATTGTGGAAACAAAAAAGCACTCATACTTATAATTAACTTTTTTTGACATTAGAGACTAATATAATAGAAAACATTTTTTTATCGCTGACATAGTCAAAAATCTATGTGTAAACAGTTGCAACCCGTATTCTCAAATTGGAACATAAGTAACAGACTTGTAATTTACTTTGTGTAATCCTTGAACTATACAGATTTGAAATGTAAATAAGATAAACATTTTTTTCAGAAATTTTTCTAGAAAATAAAAGCTTAATAACACACACAATAATCATTGTCTTTATATATTAAAAAAAGGAAAACATATCTAAAGAAGAAATACAGATTACGAAATGAAAATAGTACATAACGATATAAGAATATGTAACGTTTTGAAAGCAAATTAATTTTCATTTTTTAAAACTAGTTTGAAAAACAGAAGTCACTATTAACATATGTAGAGAAGACTGAAATATCAAATTCGTTTCAAAGTAATTTTACTAATGGGGATGTTTATAATTTAAAGGATTCTCGCTTTAATTAGAATTCAACACACATATTTACTTATTAAAATTGTTATCAGAACCATGAATAGAACAAAAATTATTTTGATAAATTTAGAACAGTTTGGAAACAAAAAGAGTTTTGCTTTACAAGAAAAGTTATTTATTATTTTTAGTTCTGAATCCATGTTAAGGTAAAAAATATTTCTAGATATAAATCTCTAGTATTTTCTTGGTCACGTTTTAATAGCTCAATTTATTCTAAAATTTAAAGGAACGGTTTTACGATGTTGTCAAAATGTTTAATGAAGTGTTCTGTAACATTTCCCTAAAGACTTACTATTCATGCCTTGAAACAGATTCTTAAGTATAAGCTTTAAAAGCTTAGAATTAAAAAAATTTAGTTGTTACAAGAGAGTTATATCTCCTTAGTGTATGTATGGATATTTAAAATGGAAATGAATATACTGAGAATCGTTTTGACGAAGATATTGAAACCACTTTTCGTATAGTTTGAATAGATTTAAAGAATTTTTTTGGCAATATTAGAAAAAATTAATCTGTTTAAATCTTTTATTCTGATACCTTTATCCCATCACTGACATATATTTCAAAACTCTAAGAAATAATGTATCCTTACAAAGATAATATTTTTATCACAAAGCCATATAATCTCCAAAATTCATTTCTAAAAAGATAGTCATGAATGAAGATTTATCTTAAAAATTGGTTGCTAAGTTCTTTCCCTTAAGAATTGATTTAATCTTAAGTAAGAAATAAAATTTGGAGTTTTTTTTAAGCCTTAAGAAGGAAAAAAATATTCAAAGAATCGGAATAGCTGAATATTTCTGATGGATTTAAAGGGTCTTTTATACATTTAGAGGGTTTTATCCTTATCTTAATTTATTGAAAATGAATTAATTAATTTTATTTCACTCATTTGCTTTTCCCTATGGGAGGTTTTCTTCAGAATAGAATTCTTCCTAATTTTTTCAGAAAATAATTTACTTGTTATATTGATTATTGTGAAACGATTTTATCATTTTTGTTGTTTAAATTAAATTTATAATGCTTACTTTACAACAGATTACAGTGTACAATGCTCTAAGCATATTTTTTTTATAACATAAAAATAAATAAGTTACAAACCCTTTTGTTTATTTAATGTTTTTGAAAACATTAAATTTTATACATAATTTACAAAAAAAAAATGTATCAACTTATCTTAAATAAAACTGTTGAAAAGTTTATTTTTTTAAACTGAATTATTAGAAAACTGACTTCAAGGAGTAATTTTTTTGCAGGAGTAATTTGTATTATATGGTATTCAATTTGAAAACTCTAGGTACATATTTATATCTTGGCTCGATTCTGTCTTTTGAATTACTTTTATGGTTTTGCCATAACGTGTTTGAATAAGATAATTTATGTTGTAGATGGTAGAACAGATTCAGTGTCTACATTGGGTCCCCAAATCTATGATGTGGAATTTAAGAGAATAAGGTTAGTTGTCTTTCTCGATTATTCACTTGTGACCCACACAACCTTTCTCAATAACATTCCCTGGTCTAAGATATACCATCAGTAACTTTTCACTCTAATTGTTTATCGTAACACTTATAGTTTATATTTCCTAGATTTGGATTTTATTTACAGTCATACAGACGAAGAAACAGTTGAAGACATTTTCTGAATTGATTGATTGATCGTGATAATGTTGCATTCAAAGCTACATAAAGGAATTATCAACAGAACTAATTAATTCTGAACAACAATCAAATGAAGTGGACGACACATTAATTGGCATCTATATTTCTAAGATACACATTTAAAATGGTAAAATTTTAAAGTACGGATACTATTCATGTGCAAGAACCCTATTGAACATTGCCGTTGTAGGTCACGATTGCAACTCCTCGACTATCACAGTGGAAGGTCTTAAGAGGCACGTGAAAAGAAGAAAATAATTACAAATGAAAAATAACAGGATAGAATATAGGAACCAGGAATATTTTAAGTAATTAAATAAAACAAAATTAATTACTTTTAGATTAATTTTTAGTTTGTCATACCTTATTTCAGACTGAATACTTCCCAGAGATTTTGTTATTTTCATATTTGACTCGTATTATAAGTTGACGTTATATATATGGGACATTACATTTTTATTCTTCATATGATAGCGTGCTAAAAATATTCAACTTTAAAAATGTTTCTAACACATTTTGAAGATTTCTGAAAAAGAAATGATTTTACATTTCAACATTCATAAAACCTTTGATAGTAACAAAATTCGTATTTGTTGTTTTTTCTTTTAGATAAACTATTACAAATGCCTGAATGTAAAAATATTTGTGTGTATGGTGTAAAAAAATAATGCAATATTTTGGTTAGATTATTTACATTTTCTTTCTAAATTGTTAAAATTGAAGAAATTTTTTAATCAAAAATTATTTGTATGGTTTTCTAATAAGTATCGACGTATTGAAAAAAAATCATTATATATGTGATGACATATTTAAAAGCAATTTTACAGGGGATTTTATATTTCAAGTTCATACAAAACGTGAGCCTAAAATTTAAAAAAAATTCCCCCCGAAAAAGAAATGCTTTTTAGTAATGTAAAAGGATGAAAAATAGAAAAGAGTGAAAAAAAGAATGTTGACTTTTTAAAATCTTCAGGCGGTTTGAAAACTGGCCCAATTTTGATACTATTTTCAAATTTTCATTTCCTCCACTAATGTCCTGTTACAAAAGTTTTATTTGAATTTTCAAACAGGGGGTGGAAGGTTAGAGCGCTTAAATGATTTTAAAATAGTCCTAAGTGGTCAATATTTACCATATATTTTCATGAAACTGATTGGATAAAAAAATATCCTTTGACATCAGGGAAATTACTCATAAAAGTTGTGAATTCTCTTTTTTGATGATAAAAAGCGATAATCGAAACATTTCCCTTCCTTGTGTATATTTCAACTCATTATCTATAACTAATTATATTAAAATTGATAATACTGGGATATGGTAGAATTTTCTTACTAATAAGATGAGGATTTCTGTAATATATGTATGAATATTATAAAAAAGAGCCAAAAATGAGGCAAAAAATATTCAATCAAGAAAAAAACGTATCGTTAGCGAAATAATTACCAGATATCTAATCTTCGAAGAATAGAAGAAATGCCTTTGAGAAATAAACGATGCTCAAAAAAATTGATATTTTGAAAAAAAAAATACTGATTTTTTATGCTTTTTTTAAGGTACTTTAGCTAAATCACATAATGACAACTAAGTATTCACTGTTTATAAATAAAATAAGTATGGTAATTAACACTTATTTAAAAGTGTAAGTATTATTAAATTAATATTTTCATGTTTTTAACAGAAGATAAAAAAAATTTCATTCTATGATATAGTAATTATATTTAAAATATATAAATATTGCAACAGGGTTACGTGGATATGAAAATTCAAATTAAAATCATGAAAAGCATTTAATACCTTCCAAAAACATAAGACAACAAGAAAATTCTAGTAACTTTACCACACAGTTTATTGTTAAGAAATTATAATAAATCTTAATGATATTTGAATGTTTTTAAATTTTATATCACTTTTTCTCAATAAGAAGGGCAAAACTAACAATATCAAGATTAATTCAGAGTAGTTCAGGTCACGATATTAGGGATATTTTTAAATAGAAAAATAAGCATTTCATTTCAGAAATTCATTTTTATCGTAGTATAAAAGAGAATTTTCCCCTATGAAAAGCAATTGGATCATTTTAAATCATTCAAAACTTCTTGAATTTTATGTGTATATCTTTAAATCTATTTAACATTAACTTTTAATGAGTAGTTTTACTTTTGAAATGTTTTAAGGAATACTGAAATGAAGTAAGAATTTATCTTATGAAGCTAAATATATAGGGTGGATCAAAAGTTTTCTTACGTAAGAAAATATGTTAAGGGTTTCTTTTTTATGTTTTATTAGTCAATGTTCTCCTATTGAGCGGTTTCCTTCACACCAAGATTCCTCCTCCCTTTATTACTATTTTTCAGGGCACTTGAAAGCCATGGTATAACAGGTAAAGATACGAGACGCAAATCATCTCAGGAAATGTATAGCTAAAGATATTACTGCCCGCATAACTTCAACTGCACTAATGCATGTTCATTAACAGTAAATTTTATAATGTGTTTTCGAAACAATTACGATCATGCAGAGTACTTTAAATAAATAATTTTTTTTGTCCAAAATAAGATATTTGTTTTTCTTTTGTATGGAAACTTACGGATCTTCCTGTAAAACGTTCTTTAAAACACTAGAAATGTATTTTTTTGAACTTTTACGTAAGATAATTGGTATACGAAAAGATAATATATTGATATTCCCCATTTATGTTATAATTTTAACCTTTACAATTATATTTATTATACCTCTCTAAAACTTTGCAGCTATTACAATTGTAAATAAAAACTTTTATATTTTTATTAAAAAATTAATTAAAAAATTTTAAATGTTGATCTTATTAATAGGAATTAATGATTTATGCTTGTTAACAAAATCTAATTGTAAAAAAACTCTAAAATTTAATTTATCAAAAAATTAATTCTTGAAATTATAGCTACAATATTTAATTTTTTGATTATTTTTAACGTCAATAATATACTTATTAACTAAAAATTTAGAGATATCCTTAACAATATGTAAGCAAGCACTATCAACTTCATTTTCAGTATTAATAAACTACTTTAAAATTTTAATTAATTTTTTTTCACACCAAATAGAAAATACTTAATGCTTTTAATAATGGCCTTTTTCAAAATTATTTAAAGCACAGATATTTTTTTTAATAACATCCTTGGTCATATATTTTCTTTTGCTATATCTAACTTTTCGTTTATTATTAACATTATTAAAGTAATTGAGCATATTAAAATCATTATTCGTATAAATTTATTCATTATTGTCATTTTATTGAACAGTATGAACCATATTTTTACAACGTTTTTCTGAATTTCACTTGGTGTGTGTGAGTGTGTGTGTGTGTCATCAAATTTTCGATCGTTAATTTAACCAACTTCCCATCAAGCTAGAGCTTTGAAATTTTGGAAATCGTTCGTACTCGCCTAACAATGCAATATTTAGACGTTTGCGACAAGTTTTAACTCATATTTTTTTAAATAATGCAGTTTAGCCCAATCACTTGGCGTAATTTGAATAATTTCCAAACTTGGCGAATTTTTTTTTTTTTTTTGGCTGAATGTTAAGTCTGCTTCGCGGACCAATTTAGCAACATTTGGCAAAATACCGCCAAATAATTCCTGTCTCCAAGAGTGGTTTGACTATACTGTATTCCAACCATTTAATTAACCGGATTAATTAATTTTAGTTAGTTTTAACGTTGTTATGTATTTCACTTGGTGTGTGTCTGTATGTATGTGTATCAGTGTGTCATCAAACTGTCTATTGTTAATTTAACCAACTTCCCATCAAGCTAGAGCTCTGAAATTTTGGGAACCGTTCTTATTTGCCTAACAATGCAATATTTAGATATTTGCGACCAGTTTTAACTAATATTTTAATAATTTTTTTAATAAACTTTGCCACCATATAAAAACGTTGTTTTTAAAAACGTTGGTTTTTATTTCGAATTATTTCATTAAAATGAAAAACATTAAGTCCATAAGGGTATATAGTATTGAAAATTCGATTAAAATAGTTTTCATACCATAAGCATTTTTTAGTATTTGGCCTTACTTTAATTTTAGTTCATTCTGCATTTTCTTGTTTTTAAACATTAAAGTGTCTAATTTTATTGTTATTGTAATTTTTTAAGTAATTGAAGATATAATCACTGTGCCTATGTTGATTAATACGTATATTAATATTTTACGACTTTGACATATATATTTATAATCACATATTACACATTTAAGGCAACAAACATAATAAAACATTTTACAAAATAATAAACATGAAATAAATTATGCAACATTAATCAATTTAAATGTTTTACATATCTTATTATTACATATGTATTATAATTTAGCTTAATATTTTTACAGTTAAAATTATAATTGTAACCTTATCATTTTGAATCTTTATTCTTATTATACCTATACGAATTATTAGCAAAACAAATATTTTATTACCATGCTTATCAACATGTTTACTATTACTGAAAATATATATTCTGTAATATTAATATTGGTAAATTTTATGCACGCACACACACACACACACACACATATATATATAAAGAGAGAGGTCTAAAAACGTTTACGTATAGTTATAGCGTATAATAATAGAAATATATATATTATTTACAATTAAAAATAAAAAAAAATTGTGAGCATTTGCATCATTCTCAAATTATTGCTGTAATGGATGTGTATCAAATTAATGTCTGACTGAATTAAACAGAGTTGTGAAACAAAATTAATGTACTTATAAACATATTGCGTTTTTTGAAATTGTGGATTGAGATGGATTTCAGAGATTTCTCTTTCAGTTCAACAAACTAGATGCATATCATGATAATTTCCTTCCAATTAGTATGCAGATGAATGTTTTGAAATATTATTTTTATTGAACATCTGACAAAAGCAGCCATACAACTGAAACAAATAAAATGTTTGACTCTTCTACTATGTTTTAACTAAGATACAATTATATATATCAGTTGTATCTTTTGTGTTGTATTACAAGGATGTTATCAATGGTTTCTATTTAATAAGACATAAGAATGAATCGATGTTCCTGTTAAAAGAATGTTCTCTTATTTATAGTGTTACTCAATTATTCTAAGGTATAGTTCATAATGATTATTTAATACTATTATTCAATCAATGATATAGAAAAGGGTAAATAATAAATGATCTAGATTAACTAGAGGACTTAACCTATTTTATAGATTGGTGGCAATCACAATATTTTTACTATTCTCATAGAATATAATATTTGATGAATATTATACGCAGTTACAGTAAAATATTAGCACATTATGATATTTGACAGATGTAAATTAAGTATATTAACTGTTTAGTAAATTAGAGTGGAAGTAAAACAGTGACATCTTTTTGATATGCATTGCCAAACAATTTGTACATTGAGTATTATACTTTTATAGCAAAATATTTTATTTCAATAACATTGAAATTTGTATGCACTACAATTAGCTTTTAACTTCTGGATAGTTTCTTTATAGTAATTCTACATTGTTGTCCATTGTATTACTTTCTCTCTCTCAGTAGTTTTGGTTTTAGATATTTTTAGTTCCTTACCATTTTGCTTAAAAAAGTACAAAAAACAAATATTTTTAGACTTTCTTTCCTCATAAATCAATTTCAAAATAATATCTGAGCAACTACACAAAATATGTACTTTTTATTTGTGTTATTAGAGTAATTCAATGTTAGATAATTTGTATATATATATTTCATTTTTAAATAATTTAATATGTAAACATTTAAATTTATTGATGAACTAGAAAATGCCTATATATGTGAAGCAGTGACTCTCAACCTGTGGGGAGTACCCCCTAGGGGGGAGCGAGCACACTATAGGGAGGGACAAGAATATTCAAGGGAAAATATTATTTAAAAAAAATTGAATAACTGACTAGAAGGAAAGCACACATATACATAGAAAACAAAATACATTTCGACATATTTAATAATTAACTTATTAAAATAAAAAAACTTCTAAATCAAAACTTACTTAAACAAAACATACCAAATTAAAAGCAAATTTAATAATTATTAGTGACTTCCTTGGGTCTGTCTTGCAGAGCAAAGTTTTTCGAAGGAAGGCTTAATATTAGAAATAGCCACTCTCAGTTCTGTTTCAATATATTTAGCCCAGTTCTATATTTTGTCTTTAAAGAAGCCACAGCAGAAAATCGAATTTCACAAAGGTAGGATGTTGAAAATGGTAATAGAATACGAAATGCCCCTTGTTTTTAGTGCAGAAAAATAATCCTCTACTCCTGACCAAAATTGAAATAGTGATTTATTACTATATAGACTTTTGTTTTCGCTGCTTGTCGTGAATTCTATGAATTTTTCTTCCTCAAAAATTGAAAGTCCTTCAGGAGTCTTATGAAATGGATCCCTAACCCACTCGTAACTTGCTATCGGTTTGTTGTCAGCAAGAAAATACTTTTTAAATTTCTTTGCCAGCATAGCTAAATGGTTTTCAATGGTCACAAAAACAACTTTTACATGTTCTACTTCAGCTTTGTAAATTTTAGTACAATCATTCACATTATCAAAATTGTTAGGTTTATTTGCTTTATATTCCAGCTCCACAATTCCAATTTTCTACCAAAAGCATTAACTTTATCTCTCGTATTCAATATATGTGTATTTGCTCCTTGGAGTTGAAAATTCAAGTTATTTAATTTCTCGAACATATCGACCAAGTAGCTCAATTTCATCACAAATAAACCATCGTGAAAGCTCTCGGCTTCCGGTCTTTTTTCTTCTTGTAGGAAAATGGCGATTTCTTCTCTTAATTCATAAACTCGTTGCAAGAATTTCCCTCGTGATAACCATCTTGCCTCGCAATAAAATAGTAATCCTGAATGTATAGCACCCATGTCTTTACAATGTGCAGAAATTTTTTTTTGATTTCAGGGGTCCTATTTTGATATAATTTACTACGGTTACAACCGTAGTTAACATAATATTCATACCAGGATTCATTTCTTTGGAAGCCAAAGCTTCTCTGTGGATAATGCAATGTGTTCAGACACACTGAGGTGATTTTTTATTTACAAGTGCTTGTATACTTTGGAATCTTCCGATATTGAACGAGCACCATCGGTGCATATTCTGACGCAATTTTTCCATTCTATGTTTGCCTCTTTCATAAAATCGCTTAAAATAGCAAATAATTCCAGCGCTGTTGCTTTGAGTTCTTTTGGTTTGCAGAAAAGTAGTTCTTCTACCACTGACATACTATCACAAAATAAGCAATAAAAATTGGCAATGAAATGAGCATCTTTATTACTATCTGTGGCTTCATCAAGCTGTATTGAAAACAATTTGTCACGCAACTTCGAGAAAAGCTGACACTGTACATCTACAGCTATATCACCAATTCGACGAGCAACAGTATCATTTGAAAGAGGTATGGACTGAAATTGTTTTGAAAAATTATCTCCTAGCATAGTTTCTACAATCTGAATTGCTGCTGGCAAAATAAGCTCTTCACCAACGGTGTGAGGTTTTTTACATCTGGCTATTTTATTTGAAACTTTGTAGGATGCAGTTAAAGCTTTTTTATTCACAGACAAAGTTTCTTTAAAAAATGACTTTTGTTTTTCATATGATTTTAATTTTAATTCGAAGAATTCTCTGGGTTTGTTGACGTTCTAACTATGAAGCGTTTCCAAATGTTGCTTAAGTTTATTAGGTCTTAGGCTGTATGTGGCCAACATTTTTGAGCAAATAATGCACAGGGACCTTTCTTCTTCATTTGCATCTATATTGGTCAACCCCAAATTTGAGTATTCTTGAGAATATTTTTTTGATTTTATTTTCGGAACCACGCTCATCTGTGTACTTGTTGACGCTTGGCTATCGTCTAATGCTCGCTTACGCCCGCTTTAAAAATGATCCAAGAGCATGCATAAATCTGCTGCTTTTAATATGGTGAATTTCAATTAACACGAAAACATATATAACATACGATAGATTCGAAGGCGATAGACTGGAATGAGAATTGAAACTTGCGTTATCGAACATTTTCCTTCGTCCTGTGAGAAAACATTTGCTCTGATCAAACTCTAGACGGCTTCCACAAACCATATTACTTATTTTTTCTCATTTCTTTAGTCATGCTTCTGTTTTATTTCTTTTATTATTCCAAAAAAGTAATCCCAGTTTCTAAAATTAGCTCACCTCGTCTAGGTTTACTTTCATTAACGAATTTTCGTACTATCATATTCTGTTAACTTTATCTCCCTGTTTGGCTTTCATTTCAAATATAATATTTAAATTTTCCCCGCTTTCATTCGCTTCATCTGTTCACCACCTTCTTGGCCAAATACCAGATGCGGTTTCTCGCCGACGTTGACTAACTTTCACTCTTGTTTTGGCAGTTAGTTAAAAATAATTTAAAAACAGAAATCAAAATACTCAAAATACATTATTGTTGTATATATTTTATTGTATGTGGGGGAGCGATCAAAATTATGATTGAAACCTGTGCCGTGAATAATGAAAGGTTGAGAAAGATGTAAAGTAATAAAACATTAAACACAAGAAACTATAATATTTATACGAGTACACACGCATACATATACATATATATTTATACACGGTAAAAGTGATTAATCCGGTAATTATGTATGATTACGGGTAATTATTCATAATCACTGCTTAACTTGGTAAATGTGATAAATTATTTAATACTTATAACCTTTCCTGGAAAGTTTATAAGAGCTCCAACCCGTAATGGGGAATGTAACAAATTGTACTACCTTCCGGCTACATTACACAAGCTTCTTTAATGATTTGATTACGGGACCCGCTACTATTGTCACTTTGAAGTACACTGAAGGCCTCGAATACAGTAAAAATGTAAATTAATTTAAATACAACTTCTTCTGCACTTTTGCTTTTTAGAGTACGTAATAGACGAACTTCTTCAAGTGGTCTTGATTGACAAATATAAATTTGAAATCATTATCTGGTTGAAACTGCATGTCATTTAAATCGGCATGGCATCTTGCGTTCATCTCTTGAAAGACCATTGGCCTAACAAGTTCTTCCTTGGGTACCATTAACTTCTTTTGACAACTTTCACACAAGTTTAAGTAAATCGTTACTGCTTCGATAGTAACATTATTGTACTTTTTTCGAAGTTCTTTTAACATACTGTTTCTATCATCAACACCAAGAGATAAATGTGCTTCATGAATTATAGTAAAAAGGTCTATTAAGTACACATAAAATCTTACATAAATTTACTTAGGGGAAGATAAGTTTCTCAACATTGTTTACTTTCATTTTGTCGTATTTTTTTAGTCTTTGATAATCTTCCGGTTTTTCTCCGCTACTATTTTTTTTACTATTGTTCACTTTTATTAACAAGTTGCCATATCTTTCTCTTGTCAGAAAACCGCTATTTGCTTTCTTATTGTCCAAAACATTTAGTAACTTGAAATTTAAATACTCTTGCATATCATCCATTATTCAATATTTTATTTAAAAAAAAAGGTCTATCCAGCAAGATATTATAAATACTACTCAAATCGCGTCCTTCTGACATCAACAGCATGCATCACGTGACATCATAAATCATAATTTGACATCATAAATTTTGAAAAATGAATGGACTTTTATTACAATTTCCATTGCGATTTGGAGATTTTATAAACTGGTAAATATGATAAATATTCTATAATTTATCACATTTACCTATACGTGATTATGAATATTCACCGGTAGTTATACATAATCATTGGTAAACTGCTTTCACCCCTTCACCTTCACCCCCTCACCCTCACCTCCGGAAAAAAAAAAGTTTAAATCAATTACTTTAAAAACTCTCTTTCACTTAATTTTTTCATCCTTTTAAATTTTAAATCACTCTGATAAATTAATTTTACACTATAATGCCATCCAAAATATCTTTTATGCAATTCTGGGCTGGAAAAAGCCAAAGCCAAGCATCCCAAACTGCTCTGATATGGAGATTTAGAGTCGTTGGCTCAGGAGCTCCAGTAAAGCCTGTCAACCTATTTATACATAATCACCAGTTTATTACATTTACCGTAACATATTTATATAAATATATATATGTGTGTGTGTATGTTTGTGTGTTATTCCTTAATTTTTAAAACGTTTTTCTGTATTTCACTTGTGTGTGTGTCATCAAATTCCCGATCGTTAATTTAACCAACTTCCCATTAAGCTAGATCTCTGAAACCTTGGGAATCGTTCTTACTTGCCTAACAATGCAATATTTAAACATTTGCGACAAGTCTTAACTAATACTTTTTTTTTAATAATGCAGTTTAGCCCAACCATTTGGTGCTGTTTCAAAAATTGCCGAACTTGGCAATTTTTTTTTTTGGCTGAACGTTAAGTCCGAGAAGAGGACTAGGGTAGCCACATTTAGCAAAATACCTCCAAATAATTCCTGTCTCCAAGAGTGGTTTGACTAAACTGCATTCCAACCATTTAATTTACAGGATGAAATAATTTTAGTTAATTTTAATGTTTTTATGTATTTCACTTGGTGTGTGTGTATCAGAGTATCATCAAATTTTCGATCGTTAATTTAACCAACTTCCCATTAAGCTAGAGCTCTGAAATTTTGGGAATCTTTCTTACTCGCCTAACAATGCAATATTTAGACATTTGTGACAATTTTAACTCATATTTCAATAGTTTTTAATCAACTTTGCCACTATACATAAACGTTGGTTTTTATCTCGAATTATTTTTTGTATCTTCATTTAACTTGTAATGTAAATACCTTAAGGAAAAATTATTCAGATGTGTTGGTATTATGATTTTGAAAGAATACAGACTTTTAGTATATATTGATGGTGTAAAAACATCATTTCTTTCATTTGATAAAATTAAGGTTTCTAGAGTTTGAATTTGTTTTTGATTTACATCTGTATATATCTTCTAATTCATCAATAAATTTAAATATTTACATTTTAAAATATTCAAATATAATATTCAAAGTCTCATTGATTCATTGTCTTATAATTAAACGGTATTTATAAGTTTTAATAATTATTCATATGAAATGCGTGATTTTGATGAAATTATTAGCACCAAAGGAATTTTTAATTTAAGAAAATGTGTTTGTGTCCAATTTTAAATAGCTTTAAAATAGTTATTTATTAGTTCAGGAATCGTATTTTATTCAGAGTACAGTAAATTCCCAAAATTTTCGGGCATTTTTATCATGTTTTCTTTCGAATAAATCAACAATTCCTAAAAATAAATCTGAAAAGGTTTTTCCCCATAAATGTAACATTAAGTTTTTCGAAATACATTGAAATGCATTCTGAAACACAAATTACCATTACTCCTTTTTTTTTTTAAAAAAAAAAAAAAAAAAAAGTTTCATTTATTGGATTACTCAAGAAAATCCATAAATTGTTAAGGATATAAATGATATAATTTACCTAGAACTTAAATATAAATTAATTAGTATGAAATATATTTTAGGAGATTAATTTTCCCCATCATTCTACAGAAGTTTATGCTAAAAAAGTGTTATCTAATTCATTAAACGTTCTGAGAAAGATTTAAAGAATAATATTTTTAAAAATAAATTTTACTGTCATTTTTGATATAATTAGTTTTAAAAAATTATTAAAAACACTTTAAGTTTCAATTTACTTCAAATCATTCAATAATTAAAATCTTGATCCTAGAATCATTATACAGATTTATCGTTATTTACATTAGAACTTTCTAAAAGTTAAAAAGTATTAAAGAAATATCAGTATGAAACCCATACTTGCTCATGTTCATAATGTTTGAGTAACCATTTTGCGTTAAATGAATGATATTATTAGGAAAGCATTTTTACCGAGCCAGAGGTCAAACACTTGCTAAATTCAGTATGTATATTTAGATATGTACATATATATATATATATATATATATATATATATATATATATACATGGGTTTGTAGTAGAAAACACTCGATCATAGGGCGCTGCCTCCTCTACTGAAGGTGACCCTGCTCTTGGAAGGAGAGTCGATGAGAATCATGCGGAACGAGGAAGACGCCTTGTTGATGACTCTAAGACGATTTGCCACGCTGCAAAGGATCTGTTTAATGTTTTTAAATGTTATTGTAGAAATAGTCCGCATTGTTCAACTTTATGTTAATGAAACGTCAATATTAAATGTCTGTGTGCTAATTTAAAGTTTGATTTTATTATACACTGAAATTTGGCCAACACAAAAACTCAGTAATGGATATGGATAAAGCATGATATAGATTGAGCATAATTAGAATTTAATTAGATGCAAACTGACAGACAGAATAGAAAGATTAGGCGCATTATTGAGAGAAGCACATAGGACTCGATTAGGGATATGAAAATCGTGAGGAGTTGGACTCATGATTGAAATTGTAAACAATGAACTGAAATAAAGAAAGTGGGAGGTAACGTGTGCTGACCAAGGATAAAGTTAAGACTTTGGGTGGAAGTAAAATTTACCTTTCTTATTTGCTTAACATGAAGCATTGATGATATTAGTAGTAAGACTATGCACCAAGAATCTCAAGAAAAGAAAAATTAAGAACTTTTATAAGTTTATTTTTGATACTGATGGCGATCAAAATACGGAAAGAGATAGAGAATTTACTGTTTCCTAATTCTAAAATGACTCTAATTTAAGTCTACCTAAAACTATTAATATACTTTTTCATTACATGAATGATTAACATTTATATCTGATCTAAATGTTGCATTCCAAAGGAACAAAACCGAAATAATCAAGAAAATATTAGTTTTGTAATGATGATGTTAACTCCTTTATCAATATATTCAAAATTGAATCAATCAGAAAGCAGAACGAGGTAAAACAAAACAAAACCGTCAGGATGAGCCAGAACATTACATCGAGCAATTGTGCATTCGAAGACTATTATGAGCTATGAGCACCACTGAAATCAAACATCTCTGTAAGCTTTTTCAGATTTGACAATAAGTAGTTTCCTCTTTTAATGGAAAAATTGCATGAAAACATTCAGTTTGGTTAGAGCAGTTTGAGAGCGCTGCAATATTTTTAATTTATCTGACCTACAAAAGTTTATTTTTCGCTAAAACGATCGCTTGGTGGTAACGCCTTATTATTGTGAAACGAATTGAATATTAGTCATACCAGGAATTAAAACGTGTGTTAGATAGATGAATTCAAGGTCACTACTAATTAGCCTAATTCGACATGAAATATATAGGACGTAAAATAGAGAATCTGAATCATACAGTGAATATTATTTATAATGAAAGATTGAAGGTAATCGAGGAGAATTGAAGATACCGCTTTAATGCAATATATTATACAGGATCACTGATAGAAAATGAAAATAAATTAGTTTTGTATGGTTGCAAAGATTTGGAATTTCATGAAAAACTGAAGATTTATCGAGGTTATAAAAAAAATGATTTTATGAGAGAAAAAAGTAAATATAATTTTAGCAAAAGTAAAAAAACCAGATAATTTTGTGAATCATAAACGATCAATTAATATGATCAGAATACTAAATTTGTTTTATTGTGGTAATACATGTAT
>BMAW01027554.1:308214-355544 GCA_019974015.1 Nephila pilipes | reverse complement strand
TATATAGTATATATATATATATATATATATTATATATATATATATATATATATATATATATATATATAATCTATGTTTAAATCAATAAAAGCAACAAAACTCCAAAATGTCTATATTATTGACTGCTTTTAGAGAACCTTTTATCATGAAATACAATAGCTCCAGATGTAAAAATTGGTAAATAATTTTAAAAGAAATTTTATCTTTAGTGAGTAGAGCAAACATTTAACTGTTTTAATTAAATGTAATTTTGCGAATAAAATAAAGTCCGAATTTGATTTTACTATTTTGTATCTATTTTTTAATTCTCCTGTTACTTTACAAGACTTTAAAACATTATGTACAAAAATGCCTTAAGAAAATGCAATACATTGAAACCCCGATCTGACCGTTTTATTTTTATGGCCCCTGCACAAATTGTATTAAAATTGCGTTTTCGAAATCCGCATGTATTGTTCTTCAAAGTGATTTTCCTACATTTATCGTTGATAAACTTTTCTCATCAACGTAATGAAATTGAATGTCAAACGGATCCATATGGCATACAAACTGGAATATCTTCTTTTATCTTTTTCTTCTCTTACTTGTGCCATTTTGGGACGAAAATGGGTATTAGAGGAGATATTGACACATGTATGTACTTGGGAATTACTGAATGCGGAAGAGGTATTCTTGTTTAGAAAATGGGTTGTTCTACTCTGTGCAAGGGAGGGGGGGGGAGTGGATGCACATATTTCTGCCTGCTGACACATTCTATCTCGTTTCTGGAAAATTTGTAACTGTGTAGAGTGCACATGTTCCATTTCAAGAGTGTGAGTTTTCAATTCAATCCACTCTGCGCTTTATTTTATGCGTTAAATTTTATGCATTCTCTGAATTTTAGAAGAGCAAAACAAATCCGAACATTGGAAGAAAAGCATCACGTCACAGATGAGTAGGAAAAGAATCCTTTTTGAAAAAAATTAACGCAGCTAAACGCTTAGGTATACCATCTTCAACCTTAAATTCGGTAACTTTGTAAAAGAGAGAAATTAGAGAACAGGCTGATAAGTATGGAATTCCTGTAAAAAAGAGGAAAACTAGTTAAATGTCTACTTACAGTGAGCTGGAAAGAGTTCCCTTTTTCTGGTACGAGCAGGCTTGTGCTTCAATTATCCCTGTGGATGCGAATACTCTACGAGAGAAGGTGCTTGAAATAGTTGCATCAAACAGCATGGATTCTTATTCTGCATCAAATGAATTTCATGCTGAATTAATTTTTAAAATTCACCATGGTGATGATGATAAGGCAGACGGAGAGTGGTTGCGTGTTACAGAGGATGTGTTTGGTATGAAATTAAGTGATTATATTTCCCCTAATCAAGACGTTACGACATGCTATATCCTAAGCATAGAAGAAATGTGTGAAGAGGCGACACAAAAATAATGGTGAAAAAGTAGAGGATAATGTTTATGTCGATGAGGCTGAACCTTCTTTAGTACCAAGTCTGCTTGAAGCAATTGTGTTATTGGAATCAATACAAACTTTTAAATACGCGCAAGAAATTATAGAAAATAACAAAAAAAGACTGTTGTAAATTTTGAATTTTTTTTTATTTAATTTAAAATGTGAACGCAAAACCCGTATAAAAATACTGATTTTTTTCAAGTAAATATCACTATATTTTCTACGACTTCGATATATTTATTTTACACTTTGGTAAGTAACAAATTACTATTTATTAGTATACTGTATACTAATGCATAAATATTGTTTTGTTCATGTTTTTATTTTAACCTGCGTTCATCGTTAATTTTTCCTCTCACCCCATGAAAAATGATGGATCGGGGTTCTACTGCATGCATAAATGAATGTTTTTGATACTGCTGCAATAAATTCTCTCGTAAATTTTCACTCTTGATATAATATAGGAATGAAACATATATATATATCCTTTTTATTAATTTAATTAAGAAACAAAATGCATATAGTAAAGATCCGAGGGAAAAAAATTTAAGCTCGCCCACCATTGCATTGAAAAGATGACCACCTTAAAAAAATTCGAAAGAAGTGCTGAAATCATTTGGAGAAAAAATGATCAGAAAAAGAGAATTCAGTGGGTGATGTAGGTTCCAGCCGATGGAAGACGAAGTTTTTTGTTTGGATCTGAACTTTCACGATTATAATGAGCATTTGGCTTGCACATCCCCCTTAAAATGATTTATTCATTACTATAAATTATTTCATTTAAAATAAAATGTGTTATTTTTGGATAGTAGCCATCTTTGTACAAACAATTTGCCGTCAGTCGGCCAATAGCCCTCGTGTTGCTTCTAGGGCGACGTTAATAAAAAAACTAAACTAAACTATTGCCGTCAGTCGGACGTCAGTCATTTTTGCTGGCGTAGTCGGTAGGATCGAATTGGTGCCGATTTTATAAAGATAAGAGCTCTAATTTATTAATGTAAATACACTCTCTAGTATTTCTTATAATTTCTTTTTGTGTGCGTGATATTGAAACACCATTTCCATTGTATAACTATACAAATTTATTATATTAAGCCTAAATTAAGAATTTTATTTGGTACGCCAGTGACGTGAGGTTATTAACGAAGAGTGTATACTTGTGAGGTTCAGTTGGGCTCTTAATTTAATTTTAGAATTTGTGTCTTAAATAAAAAGGGAAAAACTTATTTCCTCCCTCTAAGAGAATTTGTGATTTTATTTCTGATTAGTCTGACATTTGGAATTTCTATAGTAAAGTCATGCTTCAAAACAAAATTATTTTTTTAGAATTGTTTTGGAATGCTCTGTAAAATAAATAACATCCTATAAAATTTTATTCCATAAAATATATTATATGCAATGCTACATAAAATAAACAGCAGTCAAATAAATAATAAAGTATGCGTTAAGCATAATTTCGAAGCAGTGGTAGAAATAAAATCGTCTCCTATTCTGTATTCCTCATAATATTATTTGTTTGTTTAACTCGATTTGCTCTGATAAAAAAATAATATCGAATGCTGATCTTTATTTCTCAAAATAGTATTTATTCGTTTAATTGCCGAATGTATTTAATTTAAATATTACTTTGTGGAACTTTTGGCTAAGATTGACAAAAATAATTAAGGCATTTTTTCTGGATTTAAAAATTAGTCTCATCGTATTTAGATTTGTTCCTTTTCTCAAATGACATGGCAATTTTTACGTGATATTGAAAGGTTGACAGTCTCTCGATTGGAATTAAAAGAGGATCCAAGTTCTAATATCAAGATAATCGATTTTATCAACTTAATACAGAATAACAAGCAATACAACGAGGAAGATGCAAAATCCTTACTGGAAACAATAGTGGGTATCAGACTAGAAGAGGAAAAACAGGAAGGAAGACAAAAGAAAAGGAGGAAAGACAAATGGATGAAAGACAGAGGGAATGGGAAATGGAATTTAAGTTAGAAAAATTGAGAATAGAACAATTAGGAAAAGCGTATTTTTTTAATAGTACTGTTGACGAGAAACTTGAAAAACGTGACACTCCATATTATGAGTTGGTTAAGATGTCGCTGAGGTTCGTTCCAAAGAACGGTGATGGATCACTTTATTTATCCTTGTTCGAAAGATAAGCGAAAATGAGTGAAGTTGACTCTAAGGATTGGGTTTTCCGTTTACTGATGATACTATCTTTTGATTTAGTACAATGAATTGCTTGGGAATTTGGAAGATAATTTCAACAGCTACTCATATATTAAGGGTATACCATCGAAAAGATTTAAACTAAGTTCAGAGAAATTTAGAAGAAAATTTGTTGGGCATCAGAAAAACCCTGAGAAAACATGAAAGGATTTAGTTTTTGAAATAACTAAGGACTTTCTGAGGTGGACTGACAGGACTTGAAGGGAATACTTTTGATAGGTTGAGGGATTTGGTCATCAAAGACTAAGTAAAGAAATGTGTTCCCTCTAAGATCAGGGTACATTTCTTAGATGAATGGGCAAAATTAATATCCTCTTCTGAGCTGGCAGAGAAGCTAGAGGAATACGAAAGCGTTCGAGTATTGGAACGCAGAAATTCCAATTTAATGAATCAGCAGGAGGAACAGGAAGACAAGCGAAATTAATTGCCTCCCCTTAAGGAAAAAAGAATACAGAATGAATGTAGAATCTTGAAAGACAATTCTTAACGTAATATTCTAGGACAGGCGTAATATTCTAGAACGGGGGGTGTAAGGACATCTCCGAAGATAGCTTGTTATTCTTGTGAAAGGGAAGGACATACAGCATGATTTTGTCCTTCTAGGATTCCTCAAAAAAGAGAACCGAGTCGATCGGAAAGAGCAATACAGTCACAATTGCTAAACCTAGCGGAAATCAGGAATTTTCCGTCCTAACAGCTAAAATAAGTGATCCCGCGGAGGCTGTAATTAATGTAACTGATCATTTGACCATATGGGTGAAGATTGGCCATGAGAAGATTACAAGAATAATAAATTCTAGTTCTCAGTTTTCAGTAATACGTGTCTCAGTGTTTGGAGAGTAGGAAGTGGCTCTTTACGAATATTTAAAATGAGTATTGACGAAGGAGCACATTGGTATGTACCAATGTGCTGTGTGTAACATCGAAGAAACTGGTAAGTGACTTACTTATGGTCACCGCTGCTTATGAATCACTAAGCGAAAGTACAGAAGCTTTAATGGAATTGTTGTCAACCAAGTCTGGCAATGAGAACTTGACTCAAAGATGCAGAGATAGAACTAAAGAAAAAAGAGATGGAGTAAATCCTAATTGTCAAAATGAAGATTGAATTACATCTCCAGCAGGTTATCACACAGTTACTCCAGATGCTAAATCTGGATTGGATACTGAGAAACGAAGACGTCAAATGATTTAAGAGTTTAAACTTTTGGGCGGTGGTATGGGACATACTCCCTTGGTGAAATGTTTAGATTATACTCTCTTACAAAAAAGTGTGTAATGAAATCATTTACATAGAAAAAGAGGAGAAATAGTTAGAAAGCCTACTTCTGAAACATAAGGATAAGGGAGAGGAAGAAGAAATTCAATTTTAAACAAAATTGGGTAAAAACATTAATCGACAAATTTTCAAAATTCGTTATCCAGAGAAAAATGAACTTTTTCTTCAAAACAGAATGGCATACATTATAAATTTAGAAGATGAATATCCTGACTATGACATTCCAAAAACCATACTAAGAAACAAAGCCGATTGACCATATTTTTAATATCATTAACTATAAAGATATTGTGATTAAAAAGTTAACTCAAGATTTATCATATTTACGAAAAAGACTTACATAATAAAATGACCAGGAAGAAAGACATAGGAAATTAAAAGAGGAAGAAAGTAAAAGCCCTAAACTTGATGATGATGTATATTTGGAGATACTGGGATCTCTATATACCTACCTTTGAAAAGAGGGGAAGCAAAATAAGATAAGAATGCAGATCCTGAAAAAAAAAGAAATCGTACGTTGAAGAACCCAGAATAAATGATGAAAAACGCAGAGAAGATAAGCAAAGAGATCTTGTAAATGAATGGGATAATATTTTATCATCTGAATATGGTGAAAATGTTGAAGATCGATCGAAGTATAAAATTTTGCTTGGTGTACATAAAGAGAATAACAGAAGATTGTTGGCAAAATTAACCAGCAAACTGGAAAGAGGTATAGGTGAATGTTATGCTCAATTCTATCCTGGTGCTTCAGAACAATACATTGAATATATGAGCAACAAATAAGTTCTCCCAAAAGCTACATTCTGATATGAAGTTAAAATCGCTGATGGCAAAAATTATGGGAAAAATGGTACTGGGAAAATATATGAAAAAAATAAATAGTCTACTATTGAGAGAGACGCATTTTGGGCCCTGGAAGTAAAAAAGTTTGATACTTGGGTATGTGGAGTTCGAACCCAAGTCATTTCAGCCAACAAACTCTTAACCTATTTAACCAATAGTGCCCCTTAAGGAGCAAAATTATCAAAGTGGGAACTGACATTGCAAAGGTATAATCTAACGATATCATATCGGAAAGGCTCTCAGCATGGTAATGCAGTTGCCTTATCAAGGTTAATCGAAGACTATGATGACTATATTTAGAGTTTGTGGGTCGACCCCCATGTTCACTTATGTATGGTTTATTTTCTTGTTATTTATAATTGTGTTGTGTATTTTTTAATATAGAACTCTTCCTCCATGAAACCAAACAGACATTAACATTATTAAATATGGATGATTCCATTGCTTGCATCATATTACTGTAAATTATTATCTGTTTTGTTTGCTAGAGAGTTGCATAAAACATTCCGAGTTCTTGCTTATATATAATGTGTTAGTGTATTCTATGCTGTGTAAATGTTATACTGTATTTGTGTTAGTGCTTTATTCTATATTGTGATAGAGTTTGTTTTACGTGTGTATGTTTTCTCTTTAACTTCAAGTAGCATCATCGTTTCGAAGCTTTCCTTAGGGGGAGACATTAGGATCGGAGAGAAAAAAATCTAAAGCTCACTAACCATTTTGCTATCGAGGCGACCACCTAATAAAACTACAACAGAAGTGCTGAAACCATTTCGAGCTGGGACCGATCTGGGAAAAATAAAACAGGAAGAAGATGGAATTTAACTAGCGACGGAGATTCTGGTGGATTGAAGACGAATTTTTTTTTGTTTGGAATGGAATTTTCGTTATTGGAATGTTATTTGACTTCCATCGCCTCTTTAAATTATCGTTACGCGATTTACATAATGAATGAAACATTTATTCAAAATAACTAGTGTTATTTTTGGATCGTGCCATCTTTGTATCAATAACTTGCCGTCATTCGAACGAAGCATTTTTATTAACAGGTTATGTGAAATTTAGCCAATGGAAGAAATAAGGAATATAGATTCAAAAAAATATATTTTTTCACTTAATTTATCCCGCTTTCCGTTTTAACTGGTTTTTGATTCAATAAAAGTAAACTGAATTTCTTTCGGAACTCAAATATAAGGAATTTCATACTTTTTGAAAACCACGTAATTGAAGAAGAAATGTCACTCAAGAGTATAACTCTTGAGCTACATTGCATCCATTTTATAAAGTGTTTTTCAATGTTTTTCTTTCATTTATTTCCTTAAAATGGATTTAGAATGGGTTTAATTAATGAATATCATTCGTTCACTGAAAATAGCTCACCAGATATTTCTACTTTCCGTCATTTTTTCCCCTTTTTTTGGTATATGATTAGTTTACCAGATCCATACTTACCAAATCGCAGCTTTCAAATTTCGGAGACTCACTACGTTTCCTCACACCCATCAATCAAATAATATAAAGAGAAAAAGTTGAAAAGCTTAACATTTTGGTTTATTAACCAGTTATTTACTTAGGTAATTGAGGCTCAAAATTACGAGGTCTGTCGACTATAGCCCTCGTGTTGCCTTAAGTGTGACGTTAATAAAACCAAACCTATTTAAGTAATCAAAAATTTCTAAATACTTTCTCTACCAATTTTAATACAATTAAACTTTTAAAAAATGTACCTTTCGTGCCTTTTCTGTAAATCTCTAAAAGAAATCTTAAAGAAGCGATAGTTTTTGGTATAGATTTTAGAAATTATAAATGAAATTTAAGATTAAAGAGACCAATGCTTTCACAAAAATGGAATATACTTACGTGTGTCATTTTGTATTTTTTCAAATTCTTGTCAGATACTAATTTTGCATAAGGAAAGATAAATGTATAACACATTCATATTGAAAAATTTGTATAATGAATAATACGTGTAAAATATTTGCTTTAAAAACACATATTAATAAAGGAATAAATATTCTTATATAAAGCATTTTTTAGGAAAGAACAAAATCATTTGTTTCTGGATTATGATTTAAGAGCATATTTCTGGGTTATTATGAACTTAATACAAGTTACTTAAAAATCACAGAAACAGCATAATTCTTAAATCAAATGTTCTTAAGAATTCAGCTTCGAAAAATATGTTAGAATTCGAAATCCTGTATTAATGTTATCAATATTTAATTTCACAGAACATGATTTTTAAAGCGAAATACTTAAAGTCCATTAATAAATATAACCTGACTCAATTATTTTATAAGAATTTATAATATAGTTTTACTTTTTTCAATGTACATTTTATAATTTAAAATTTACTTTCTTAATCTTTACATATAAATAATGGAAGAAAACTCATAAAAAAAGCATATATTCTTAAGACCTCAGAGTTTATAGTCAGTGAGCTTGAAAAAGAAGACATGATGGAAAACCTTCACTTAATTGAAAATAATTTGGAACAAAATTTTATCAGTTTTATCGCCAAATATTCTAGTAGGATAAATGGTGTACGATAAAACAAAGGGTTGACATACACCTGTCTAGTGACATATACCTTAGTAACCCCGATTATATATATAAGAATAATTAGTAATTGGTGCGAAAGGCAAACAGGAAGAATGGAGAAGGTTTTTCGGCAAGCTGTCATGGAATAAATGTGATTGAGCTATGAATGAAGAAAAATACTGATTTTTATTATTTCTTTTCAAATTTTCATTTAATATAAAAGTCTCATTAGGTAGAATATGAGTTTCTGTAAATTAAGATGTAGAGAAAACTTCTAATTTATGGAAAAGTTTAATTTACGGGAAAAAAAGATAATAATGCCCTTTTCTAACAACATATTAACTACATCTAGATGAAGATTCAAAAATTTGACATTGTAACCGAAAGTAAAAACAAAAGAAACATAATATATAAAATAATAGAATTAAAACTACGTTAGATTCGATACAGTGTGGGATTAATTTAATGCAAGTTTTATTGTCATATTTTTTTTAAGTTGAGACTTTTCGAGCTTCAATACTTCATCCTCGGAATATTTGTGAACTAACTAAATATTCATAACATAAAATGTTCAAGCAATAATTATATTTTATTCACTTCTTTTCAAATAACCTTTACCAAAAAATGTCTTTTTGTAGTTTTAGGAAGTACATAATATTCCACATTAACTTCAATTAATTATCTTTTATCACGAGATAAGTAAAATGCATATTAAATGAATCACATGATATACTAACTTTTCTTTGTCAGTAGTAAATATATATCTTATTATTATTAAAATTAGGTGAAAATAAGGTACTATTATTTTTATAAACTTAATTTTTGGGTAAAAGAAAAATTTCGAAGTAATTACACCTGATAGTAGAAAACTTAGATATTTACTAAATATTCTCTTTGTCAAAGATTTGTGCAGAAAATAAAAGAAGTAGTTGGTTTCATTGAAACTTAAATTAATTCGAGAAATAAGTTTTCCTTCTGCATAGCTAATTTTCTTAGTATTTAATGAGATATTTTTAAAACTAAAAATATGACTTGCTGCGCTCATTATTACTTCTTTTTATGTTTTCTATTCAGGATATATCTTTCGTGAGCATTTCTATCAAAGTTTTTCTTAAGGAACAAATAATATTATTTCGCAGATGTATTTCAATGCAAAGTTCTGGTTAAAACAATTCATTACATATCTTTAGAATATTTAATGGTTACTTTCAATTTCTCAAAACCCGATATTAATAAATTTAAAAAAAAGAAGCAAGATAAGTTTTTCCTAGGTTAAAAATTAAAACATGTTTCATGTTATCGTAAACTTTTCCATGAAGTGAAATTCTGGTTTCACTTTTAATTTTCTGCTAAAATGATTTTTTAGTAAGTAATTAAGTAAACTCATCGGGAATAAGTAAGATTATTTATTCGGTTCAAATGTGCAAAAGTTACACTTAAAAATGGTTTTAATATTATTTTCTAACGGAATTTGTTAATTCCAGTGCATTTTAGTTAAATGTAATATTATGCTACATTTTCAGAGAAAGACAAATAATATGTTCCTGCAATTTATTATAGAATTTTATTGCAAAATTCGCACATTTATATTTACTTTCAAATTTTCAAAAAAGTTTAAAGGTGAAAGAAATCAAATGTGTAATCTTAGTGTGCATTAAACACAATTAATTTTAAATGTGATTTAATATTTCTCTCCTTCTATAAATGAAGATAATATAATATATTAGAAGTTATACCTCAGTCTTTTTCACTATATTAAAATTATTTGTGTATGATATTAAATTTAGTTTCTAAAGTGAAATGCCACGAAAAGTGCTGAAATATTATTGACATAAGCGTCGAATCCTGATGTAAGAAGATAAATTCTCATAATTATCAGGGAAGAATTTATAAAAATTTAACATTGTTTGACAGAATATTTACAATACGTCATCCGTTCATAATACATCAAATTTAATTATTCATAAATTTGTGCACGCTTGAGTCTGTTTTTGCCATAGGAATTCAATAGTTTGAGATCTAAAATATAGCCTCAGGTCTTTTACCATCCAACAAGAAAAGGCTTCCATCAACGAAAAATCGACCTGGGCGATATCGAACTGTTTTATTTTCTACGTTCCATGTCTTCAAGAATTTCGCTCAATTACCACTTTTTCTGTGAACTTTCTCTATTTCTTAAAAGTCTCCTAACTATTGGAGAATGTCAGTCATTTGGATTCTACTTATTAGTGAGAGAGAAAAAAATCCCATTAGAGAACATCTGGTGTTCCTAAATAATGTGTACCTTCTACATTGGCATTTAGTGATTTAGAAGGTTTTTATTTATGTACTCTCTGAAACATTCTTTGTATTACGAGCATTTTTTCTGCCATAGAGTAAAAGGACAAAATTATTATTTAGGGTAGGTAGAACAGAGAAGATACTAGAGACGAAATTAACATTTAATTTTATTCTAGAACTTTTGTTGATACAATATAAAATTTTTTGACAGAAATTATTAGCTTGAATGATTTAAAATATTACAAATATATGAAAATATATGGTTAATTATAACCAGGTAAACCATGGAATTTAAGTTCTTAGGCATTGTTATTTTAAAAAATTACATAAGACGTAAATGTGTCATTGTTAATGATGTAATTTAATATATTTTTTTAATATAAATCACGTTATTATTAATTTTATTAGTAAGAAGACTAGCATTAAAAATTAAGGAAAAAAATGATATGTGACAAATGCGTAATCAAAATGGTGAGAATTAAACAGCCCACTATTGCGGGAATTTATTTATAATTAATATAGTATACATTTCTCATTAAATAAAGATATTGAGAAATGATAAAATAATTAACTGTGTTGGAATTTGCATTTATTTTACGGAATGATGATTTTCTGAACAAATTTGTTTGTTGAATATGAGATATATTTAAATCAAGCGTGATAATACAACTTTGAATTCTCAAATTCTAAGTTATTGTTTCTTTTGTAAAGGAAACAGGCATAGAAACTACATGTCATTTCTTTTAAACAATAAACTCCTACATTAATATTGTAACTATTTTCACATATTTTATTAATATTTTATTTAAATATTCATGAAAACATTTATATTTCTAAGAATATGTGTGCATAATACTTCCATTTAAAAGAATTACATATTAATAATTTTAAATTTCTTCAGATCTTTCTAACTCCAAATTTTCATAAGGACCCCATAAGATTTAGAACAGTTTCTATTGTTTACATTACTTATGGTAAAGTGAGTAAGTTATCACACACACAAATATTACAAGATATTATCGATGGTTTTAAAGAAAATGCTACCAATTTCGATAGTTTAGATATTTTTAAGAAAATAAGAGATAAAAGTATATTTGTGCTCTACATAACTATAAATTTAAAACTTCTTTAATTCGGTAGACATAGGTTAACGTATTGTTAATTGTTAATAAAGATTACATTAGTAATGAATTCTTTGATTATGATAAATTAAAATTTTTAACTAATATTGTACTTCGAGAAAAATATTAATTTTAAATGTAAGAAATTTAAACAAACTAGGATTATTACACAAGAAGAATTCTCAAGGAATAGTTTAGTTATTATCTCCTTAAAATTTTATGAACATAATTATACTGATAGAGATAATATTATTATTTATAGAAATTTTGTTGACCTACAGTTTTGAATTACAATAGATCTTCGGGAGATAAATCTTATTAATCTTTTTACCATACATATTTAAATTATTATTCAAACTACTAATAATTAAAGTAAAACAGAATATTTGGACATAAAAATAAAAATTATAGATCAATAGAAGTTCTAGCAATATTTACAAAAAAGAAGTATTTTTAATTTGATATTAATGAGGAATTTTTCTGGATTAGCTGTTTACGTATTCCTATTTTTTGAAATATTAGTATTGATTATTTTACAGTAATAGTTATTTACTAAAAATATTTTTATCGTCAATATCAATGAACAGATACACAGTAAAAATTGATTAATTGGCCTAAAATATTATGAGTAAGTGACCCCGTCACATAAATATGTATATAAAGCAAATTGTAACTATGTCGCAATTGTGCGATGAGAAGATGCAAGCCATTACCTAACATTTCTCAAAAACAGGATAAGACGTAAATATTTATTAATTATTTAAAACTGCTCTCTTTAGTTTATTACAAATAAGGTGAAGAAGGATAGAAATATTTATGGTGCATTTAACTTTAATTTTAAATTTTGACCTGTAAACTAGATAATTCTTAAGAATAATTGTACTTCATTTGTGATAGATACATTTTTAAGAACTATCTAAAATGTAAAGTATGTGTGAAATGTAATGTGTTTCATTAAGTATCCAGATTTGAGCTAATTAAATCTGGAAAAAAAATTGCATGATTTGCAGCTCTAAATTTATGTTTTAAATGTATTTGTTATGGCTTATTCTTAACCCCTTGAGGACCGTTACGTCGGGAATGAAGCGCACTTCCTGGACCGAACGCTCTGAAACGGTGCGTCACAACCGGCTTGAGCATTTCAAGCAGTTGAGTTTCATCTTACAAAAAAAAAATCCTATAAAATTAGCATTTAATATGATAACTGCAATTTTATATAAGTTATATATAAATAATATACTACTAATTAATATGTATTAATATAAAGATAATGACATTAATAGAAATTCATTAATTATACAAAGTAATAGAATTATATTATGCACTCGAAAATAAATACTATACAGAATCTCAGAATCATTTTCATCCATAATTTTATTTATTTCACTCTCATCTTGGTCTCTTGAAACTGAATATAAACCCACCACTTATCCTGAAACTTCTACAAAACACACCCATAAATATTTCACCCTCACCCGTGCAAATAGTCAGCTAGATGCATTTCCCCATATTCTCAATATGAAAAGAGTAAAGAAATAAATGAGAACGCCGGTGTCTTTTTAAGTATCACGTGCACTTTTAAAGAGCTATGATTCTTAGTTTGTTTACACCAATAAATCTCTCAATTATAAAAAAAAAAGCGCAGAACAGAAACTAATACTCTTATGTGAAGGTCAAATGTTGCGAGATGCGACTGATATGAACACCGTTGCAATTTCGTGCTATCTACTAGCTTTTAAAAAATCAAATAAAACGTTCCTTTTCCCAATTACGCTGACGCGACGTTGAGCCCAGGATAATAATCGGCGAACTTAGCGTAACTGGATGCGACGCTGGGATGGTAAAATTCGAATCGTTGCTCCGCGCATGTGAGATGTTGATCGCGAAGGGGTTGTCGTAAAAAATGATTGACTAATATGTTTACGATTTCAAGACTAAGACATATTTGTTATGAGTATCAAAATTTAAAAAAAATTACTTTACACACAAATAAAACTGTTTGTAGCTTTTTAATATGACAGTAAATCTTTCAAATTAATTTGGTAGTATTTTTTACTACAAGGTATTTTACTATTTCCTTTCATTACTTAACATACTGTTTTTATTCTTTCATGTAAGTAATTTTATATTTTCTTAGAGTATTAAAAAAATTTTGAAAATGCATATTTCTGAACATATTGTGTTATGTACATGTTTTTCTTTGAATCTAATTTGTTGAATTTAGACTATAATCTGTTGTGATATATTTCTTTCGATATGAAGCTAGTCATGATGGTATATATCATTAATCTAAGCTTTGTATGTATGAAATACCTTTTAAATGTTATTTTTTATCTTTTCAACGCTCAAAGATATCGAAATATGGACAGTTTTATGGGCTAATTGTTTTAGCATCATTAAAATATCTATCTATTCTTATATAATTCATTTTTGTATTAACGTAATTGCAGATAAAACTATCACACAGAGATGTTGAACAGTTAATGAAATCAAGGGATTGTTGAAAATAAGCGTATTGTATAAAATACTTTATGCAAAAAAAAATGGTGCGAGTTAATTAATACTTGCAATAAATTGTAAATTAAAATATTAAAACATGAAACTGAACTTCTCTTTTTGTGTATCCTCGACCCATTATAAGTCATCAATTCCAATTAATATCGATGTTTTGGAAGTTCAGTGACTAGAATTGGTATAATTTAACTTAAGGTGAAAGAAGAGAATATGGATTATAATGTTATACACTAAGGGAAATACTTTAACATTCCTACTCTTGATTCATATTTTCACTTAAAAATGACATCTAACATTTCAATTCAATCTTACGTAAATGAAATTTTGATTATTGCACAAATAAAAGTGAAATAAAATTTGTATTTTATAACAATTAGGCATGAAAAGCAGATATGATATATACAAAATATTTATAAATATAATATATATATACTAGATTCTTCATACCGTGTTTTGACACCATATCAAATAATGTGTGAAATTTAACATCGGATAATGCAAAAATAAGTAAGTGTTCAGCAAAATGACGTGAAAAGGTTTCAATCTTGTACTTCCTTCAAATAAAAATATGAATCTAATATTACCTTTTCATTTCAGGAGGATTTTTTTTAAAAAAAAATTACATTCGTATTATTAAATGAATGAAAAAGCATTCTATAAATTCTAGATAAAAGTCATATTAATTTCATTAGATTTATAATGTTGGACATGAATGGGAGAATTTCATTGAAAAAAAATAAAATTATGTCTAGGAAGGGTATGTATTCTAAAATGTAATGGTTGAAAAAATTTCATTATTATTTTTTTTATTAAAACAAGTGAATGACATGTAATTAAGAAAATATTGCTATTTCATGTCAATTGTATGATTTAATCTATAGTTCTATCGTTACAACTTTTGGAAGTTGTTCCCATTTGATCAGGATACAAGTTATTACGCGTTAAGTAGTCTCTAACTATCGAGCTAGAACAGTATCACCATTATCATCACCTTATAAAAACTACTGATCTAGTCAGGGTAGTTAAAAAGCGAAAGAGTCCGGCTCCACTGCAATAGGATTTGATTGTATACAGATGTGAGGTGAAAGTGGCGATTGGTGTAAGAATATATCTGTTCTCTCAGCCTTTCAAGGATTACCATAAACTAATAACAAACAAAATCAATAAAATATTATTTAATTATACTGAAGAGACCACATGAAAAAGAAGTCTATACTTTTCCAGAATTTTATTTGTATTTCCTGAAAATTGCGAGAGCATTCAAAACATTTTAACTATAAAAGACAAAGAAAAATGATATTCTTATCTTATTACACAAAAGTGACATTCTGGTAAATTATTTATTTTTGTTTCCCAACTTGTTTTGTCCTACTTGTAATGCTTACACAATGTTTGCTCAAAGAGTAAAAAAAGCCTCATACATTCTTGACTTTTAGAAAAAATATCTTAGGTCTCATAGTGAATAAAAGACGAAGAAACAAAATAAAGATACTTGATCTATAGCCTCAAGCTGTTTGATTACTGAAAGAATGTTGATACTGGATCCAAACTTTTCTTCCTCCAGGGATGTTCCATTATAATGCTCGTTGTCTATTTGAATTAGATATAAGAAAATAAAGTGGGTACGTAACATCCGAATAAACATGGAAAAAGCCTCTTAGTGGTCAACATTAAACTGGTTCATTTATACCTAAGAATGGAAAGTAATACCAGTAAGACTCTTCATACTACATGATCATTTAAAGAAATAATTTTCTGCCCACTCATTTTATGATGAAAGATGTAAAAAAAATAATATATTATTTTCAGTACGTATATTTAAGTCTATAGACACTAAATAAACATATGAAAATCTTAAGCTGCAATGATTAGCAATAAATGTATCACAAATTATAAGAAGAAAATACATATTTAATTTTACTTGATTTCTTATAGCAAAATATTTATCATGGATATTTATATTGTATTACCCTAATAAAAATAACGGAGTCAAAATTAATTAAAAATTTAATTACAAGCTTACATAAGTAATATATATTTCAGCATTTTCTGAAATTTATTTCAAAATTATAGTTGTATTTAATTGGAATGGACATTAGTATTAATTATATAAATGAATAGCTTATTCCAAATGTAAAAAACAATTTTCAAGAGTAATTGCGGTAATTAAAATTAAAATTTAAATAATGCTTGAGCAAAGAATACTGGTCTAAGATATGATTTAGTGTGAGTGTGTCTTAAAAACTTATGAATAAATTTTATTTTTCATGAATGGGAATTCTTTCCTTCAATTTATTTTTGATCAATATTATTTCTTTTCCTTGTTTTCATTTTTGAAAGGCTTTGCAACAAGTAGTTTATTTGAACTTCAATAAATGATACAAAAAATATTAGTTGTATCAGTAAAATATCTAATATTTTATAAATTTATATTTAATTTAATCATTCACTTAATATTTTGGTACTGTTGCATTTTTAAATTATTTTAATTCCTGTTTTTTAATTATTTGTTTGTGCGGAAGTTGAATAATGAAAAGTGAAACCTAACAGGTTTAATATTAAAACAACTATTGCGATTTACCTTTCCAAAAAAAACCCGAAAAATGATAATACAAAGGAATATAAATAATTTTCCATCATAGAGTATTCTTACAAAAATTATTGAGAATTTTTCTATCTAAGTTTTTAAAATTTTAATGTAGTTAAAAGTTAAAGTTTTTCATAAACTTCTCATTTTTACGTAATACTGAAATTGAAATCGTTATATTTGTTAATTTTTAAGACATTCACTATTCGTTCCTGTAAATAATATTCAAGCTCTATAATATTGTTACGAAATAGTGCGTGTGCGTGGGAGAGAAAATCAATTCCAACACGGAAGATAACGACAAATGACGATTTAACACATCGATCAATAACTCCCGAGTCTAAAATTGAAAACAACATTTTTTTTGCAAATTTTTTTTTTTATTCATCAATGTAACACCTTTTGTTAATCACCTTTTAGGGTGATACAATCGTTCCAACGCTTTTCCAAATCTTTTTCGCAAGAAATTCCAGAGTAAATAGCGATAAACAGCTTTCTGAATCATCGACTCGTTGCTCCATCGAAAACAATCGCGGCACCCACTTGGAAAAAACCTTTTTCACTTCACTTCAAAAAATCTTGTTACTGGTCCGATCGACTTAAAATTTTGACACGTTTCAAGCAAAGATTAGTACTCTAGAAAGACCTGGTTACTGGTTTACTACGAGCGCCATCTCGGGGTTAGTCTCGGGGGTTATTGATCGATGTGTTATTCGTAAAACTTCGGGACAACACACATGTAGTACAATTTGGGTAATAACAAATACACATCACTTACACAATTCAATGACACAGACACAAGAACAAAGCACACATTAAGTACAGTCACAGTGATTACACAGTAAAGTTCAGCTGGCCAGTTTATTACTCTTCACTGCGCGCAGCCTCTGCAGTGATATTCTAAACGTCCAGGGTAGGTTTCAAAGATTCCCAGCAGATGCTCGTTACTTCTCCACTAATCCACCAAATTTACTTCAAGTGATAACAGCGTTCCATCGATCCCTCGATCGTTCTCTTCAACAGAGTCTCCAAAGACAGATTATCCGTAACAGTTCCGCTAAATTCAGAACGTATCTCCAGCAAATTCACTCGGCCACGATTTTCCGATTGGTATGGAAATCAGACTCGACAGATAAACTGATTCCTTACTTAGACCGATTCTTCAGACTCACTTATAGACTGACTCCCTTGATTGACATTGATGTTGATGTTTCGACGCTCCCCTAGAGCGTGGAGCACTCTTCAAGCCCGATTCTTGTAAATCATAGCTTCCTTTGAATAAATGTTGTTGTCATGCTAAAGAGTAATGTCCACGGAATGTGTGGAAAAAATTTCATGAAAATCGGTTCAGTAGAAGAATAATTGGAAGCAAAAAGAACAGTCGATGTGCCAGCATAACTAGCGACATCTGGTGGAATAAAAGTCTTTGGCTGGTTGAATTGAGTGAAGAACGGAGAAGGGAACTTTCTTTCGTCTTAAAGTGCAGGCAGATGCCTGTGTTGCTATTGATTGGTTGGAGGAGTACTCAGATGCTGCTATTGGCTGCCCTCAAAGGAGTTTATTTTAGTATATATATGGTGCGAAGGATTTCCCTCAAGTGACTCAAGCTACTACAATTTGAATGTGAGTATGCTACTCTAGCGCCTTGAGCGACTGCTGGCTGCCCCAAACATTCCACCCCAAATATCTTCCCTAACAAAGGTAAAGATAATCAAGGTTTCATCACCCCCTTAAAAATAAAACTTGTAAAAAACCAACCCTGCTCTCCTCTTCTAATTTAACTATACCTACTCAAAATCCATTCCAACAACTTTCTGACGATGTAACTCCCCCTGAAAACAATGAAGATCAAGATTCGGATTCAACACCCATTATAGTGAAGGCTAAAAATTTACCACCCCCAATTATGCTTAAATTAAGCAAAAATTACGGACAACACCTCAAGGTAATTAATAATGAAATACCTAAACTAAGAACTCGTCTTTCTGGTGAGTACATTAAATTATATACATATACGCTTGAAGAATATCGAAAACTTGCTCACCTATTAAACACTAAGCCATATGAATATTACGTTATTCAACCAAAAATTTCGCGACCATTGAAAATTATTTTTAAAGGCTTACCACGAGATACTGAAATCCAGGATATCCATGAAGAACTAACTGAACTTGGTTTCAACCCAATCAGAATAAATCAACTCACTAACAGGCGTACAAAAATTCCCCTACCAATATTCTTAATAACATTACCTAGAAACGAAACCAGTAAGAAAATTTATGAAGTAAACCGCATTTGCTATATGTCTATTACAGTTGACGACTACCGCACCAACAAAGTTACTCAATGTTATAACTGTAATCTTTTTCATCACAGCTCAGATAATTGCCATATGATCCCCAGATGCTTAAAATACTCCGGTGCTCAAGCTACCAGGGACTGTAACATCGAAGGAAAAATTAACGAAATAAAATGTATTAACTTCAACGAAATCGGACACTCCGCCTCATACGGAGGATGCAAACTCTTTCCTAACCCCCCAAAAGGATCAATCATTAAAAATAACGCACCTAAAACTAATACAGTTCGTGAAGACAACACTTTTGCAAATGCTTTAAAACATAATCAACAGATGGCGCCCCAAACGGACAAAAATCCAGAAACCTCAAGCACTTCAAGAAAAATCCTACAATATAATGCAAAAAACCACCAGAAAAATCCTTTCAATAGTATTTTTGAGGCCATCAAACAACTCAAAGCTCTTGCCGAAATTTTCTCAATCATCCCAGGACTGCTTACAAATCTCCATAAAATCAAATTTGCAAAAGGACAAGCAAACAAAAAATTCGCCATTCTCGAAGCACTTATGGATATCTCTGATGAATAATTACAATACCTCTCGATTCTTCTCTTTCCTTTTTATTTTCACTTAAAAACCACTTCTTCTTAATCTCACACCAAAATGGAGATTGCCCCTCCCACCTCTTATACAGTTACTTAACCTCCAACGGGAGCAGCCAATTGCAGTCGTTTCTCTCCACTCTCCACAAGATCAACTTTTTCCCTCGAGGAACTTCATTTTTCAAGACTCTACTTACCCACAGCTCAATAGATGGCGCCAGCTATGCTGGTTTTTTCAACTGCTTTTTTCACTGGAACCAATCATCTGAACTCTTCAAAATTTTTTCCTCTCATCCGCAAGACTATCCTCTCCACAAAGTAAAATCCATTTTTTCCAAAGGACTTAAACAGATATCAGATTTGGGCTTGTAGAGCGCTCCGCGCTCTGGGCGCCCACAGAATTTCAATGTCAACTCCCCTAGTGACTCCCTTGACTGTAGCTCTTGGCATACATATATATTTCTGGCTAAGCGTGACGTTACATAGAATAATTCATGAAAAGTCCGCAACTTTCTTCCCGTTCGATTTTTCTTCTGGATTCTTGCACCTTCGAGATATTTTCATTTGTCGCCAAATTTCTCGCCTCCAAATGGTCGCCAAATCCGTTGCCAAGGTGAAGGGGTCAATTGCTTAAACCCTTTCTTTCTGATTGGTGACATCTCTATCATTCTATCTTTTCCGTTATAAGAGAGGCGTTGCAGGTTCGTAACAATATGCTAAAAAAAGTACTTTTTTTTTAAATTCAAGATATTTTATTTCATAAAATATTGGACGTTTTAAATAAAGGAAAAAATATTTTCATATTAGAAACATATTGTAACAGTATTGGCCTAAATGATACATTGTTGTTATCAATGAATAATTTTAAATACAATGCGATTTTGTTGTTGTGATGGTACTCAGTCATTTATAAAATCTATAGAGGAAATTTTATTTTATTCAACCATTATTCTATCCAGTTATTTTTATTCTTTAAATGTAATCATTTTCACACACATTTGTAACATTTTCATAATGTAAACAAAATGTTTCGAAAATGTGTGCAAATTTCAAAAAAATATTTTATTTATTAAATATGAATATAACATCATAATATATTCTACAAAATTGTAATTACTATATTACTACAATAATTTATGTTACATGTTAAAATAATAATAAACATGTAACATAAAATGAATTTTTTCAAGAAAATATCAGTTAATAGAGTTTGTGATGTTGATATGACTCAGAGTTTTTACTGCGCTAAATTTTTACTTTAACATATTCTTTGAAATAATGTACGAACTATAAATGCATTCAAACAATAATAATTGCTTTAATTTAAAACGTAGTTGAATAACATGGTTTAACTTATCAAATACAGTTATGAATTATGTGGAAATAGTGGATCAGAATACACTTTTGTAAATCTTACAAATATTAGAAATAATCTCTATATTGTTATAGGGCTTACAATTCTAAATATTCTTAAGAAACAAAAAGAAATGTTTTTATGTGTTTAGGTGCTTTATAAAATTAATTAATGTCATAAAGGTGTGTGTGTAACTTTCTAATGGGCTCTCACCCGCGTTTCCCTTTAATAAACATCTGTGTCTGCTTTTCTACTATGCTTGATATGAAAAACTCGCCTGGAGAACAAACTATGGAAATGTAAATGAGCCTTATTATATAATATGAAATATAATGAATAGGATGGATAGAGAATTAGTATATGTCATATGAATGCTAGTTATAGTTATTCGAGCACAAGATAAATGTATAAAGTGTGTATATACTTGAAGCTGATCCCGATGATAGAAGCCTACTTAAATTGGATCCATTAATTTAAAATTTACTGTTCAAAGCTTCTACGATAAGTATAGGTCTTTATTGCTCGATAATATTTTAGCTCGCCTCTCTAGATACATATTTTATTTTGATATTGACTTTTCAAAGATTACTTAAACTTGTTAAAGATTTGATTCATTATTATTGAATAAATGTATCTCATAATCACAATGGCGATAATTCATTCACAAGTCGTCGGAATGGAAAATCAAAACAACATGCATCTATCTTAAGAATTGATAAAGCAGTCAAAATTGTGTTAAATAAACTCAAAAGTTTTCGTATCAAGAAATGTTTTTGTGGAAGAAATGTTTTTCTGAGACTTTTTACTACCAATATAAATACATTATTTTACCTAAGAAACAGGTATAACATTTTACATGATATTAAGATTTAATTTCTTGTTTTACTATGATAGAAGATCATTATTGACTATGTAATATATGAATTCCAGAAGAGAAAATATTTTTGAAATTTTTTTAAATAAATAAACTTTGAAGCCATTGTATCATTAATATATCTTGTGTATTTAGAGCATTAACAAATGCACTTTATAAGTTTATGCGTATAGCATATTTTCATAATAATTTAAGTTCATTAAAATTTATATTTTTGTTGTTTAATAAAAATGGCATATTTCGTAATCTGAAATAGTTAAATTTCTAACTAATATATATATATATATATATCATTCATTTAAAATGTTAAAAAATTATCATATTAAATATATAATTGCACTCTTAGAAATTTATAAATAATAAACGACTTACAAAACTTCTCGAACAAAAACAATTTAAATAAAGTAAATAAAGTAAGTGATTGTTTGAAACAGAGTAAGCTCAATAATTATTATAAACAAAAAAAAACAAAACAAAAAAAAGAAAGAAAGGTAAAAGAAAAATACTAGGTTTTTCTTAAGAATTTCTCAATCTAAAATTATTTTGAGTTACATTTTCTTTTTAGTTTCCTCGTTATACTAAAAAGTTGAAAAACTTTAAGACTTTAAGGCAACAATTTTTCATAAAAAAGGTGGTGAAATTCTTTCACATTAGCATTATCTAACAAGTTAAGCCTTAACATACAAGTACATAATTGATAACAGGGTAAATAAAACATACTTCTTACTCTAAATCTCATTGATACATTAATGGTACGAATAATTTACTGACATGTGTAAAAAGGATTTAATTTAACAAGACTGTTTTCGGCTAAAGTCAAAGAATAGGGCCCAAAGTTGGAACACATTTTCATTTAGAAGAAATGCTTCAATACTAATATAAATTGCTATGCATATAACACATATAATTATTTATTAAGAAGCGTTCTTAGAATTTTGATTTCTTTTAAAAAAAATATGCAATTGTTTGCCTTTGTGCAAAATGGATATTCAATTTTCTATGTTAACGTATAGGAGACGAAATGTTTGAACTGAATTTATAGCAACTTGTAAATTATGACAAATGATAAATAATGGAGAAATCTATGATTCACAGAAGGATACGCGAAGCTAGCGAACTAACCACAAATAATTTTCTCCAGTTTATAAATATTTTGTGTGTGCTCATAAACAATTTTTTGTGTGTGCTCATAAACAATTTTTTGTGTTTAATGGTAAATTTGTATTATTGAAAAGATGTTTATAAAAATAAATTTTGATTCAGTGAAGCGGAAAGAGAGAAGAGAGAATCTGAATTAAATTAATATTGAACTTCACTGAAATCAATAAAAAGTTATTTAAATTTTCTTTAACCTTTAAAAATACAACAAAATGCAAATTACTATTTCGTGAGGCTTAGAATGTGAAATTTTAAAGTTGTCACTATGATACACTGAATTAATTTTTATTCCAACAAAAGTTATTTTTTTAATTTAACTTATTTTTTTTTATTTATAATTACTTTTCAAAGTGAATTACGCATCTCACCAAATTTAAGTACTAGAGCCACTGGAGCGATTATTAATAAAATATTGATACTTAAGCTAAATTCCAAATAATTCACATATTGTGTCCAATACATTGAACTCATATTTCAATTTATATTGTAAGTATTGTTGTAGAAATCATGTGGCGAAATTTCTAACTGCTCAATAATTTCATTGTATTCGTATGAAAAAAACAAAATACAAAAATATTGATTCAATCAACTGTAATTTTTTCTTTTAATATATTGGCATACATGAAATAAGAAGAATGAAAAACATGTAAGTAAATATAGGTAGCAAAAAACTGAAAATAAATTTCAATCTTTCGTGGTCTACGTCATTTGAACTTTCAATTAAGCAATCGTAAATATTCATTATATTTGAAATAAGTATTATTTTTGTCATAAATGTAATTATAAGTATACATTATATTTTTAAAATTTTACTAAATAAATATATTATCAAAAGATTACATAGATAAGATATTATTTCAGCATTTCAATATCATCTTCTCACAATCTCTTCAAAATTATTACACATTTTTCTTAAAGAAAACTGAACTGAATCCTCTGGAAACGCTTTCCACGTTCCTTAAGAATCCTTAAAAATATAACTATTTCGAAGCCCAATTGTTAATGTTATAAGCTGATAATTACATATATATGTATATATATATATATATATATATATATATATATATAATATCTATGGTCCATATGTGTTTTTTGTTTTTTTTATCTCCTCAGAAACTTGCCTTCTTCAAGCAAATACAAGACTCCAAGACATCCTTGTGATTTTACCGTCTTTCATGAAAACGGGTGCGCACCCCCGGTATACCCTAGCAATCCTTTTCTATTTCTAGTCCTCCTTCTTGTCAATCAATTTTTACCTATTTTTCATTTTTCAAATGTTTAGACCACAATTACATCTTGTTGGCGCAGCAAAGCCACATCTGACTCTTGCGCCATTAAACACTACCGTCACATCGTATCCCATTGTTTTTGTTAATACATTGCATTATAGTGTCTTACATTTATAATTTCAGACATAAGTTGTACAGTCTTAGATTTATTGCAAATGATTAGTGTAACAAATACTGTATATGACAGTAAATGATTAATTTAGTATCAGGAAAAAAAAGTTCATATAACCTATTTTTATGTAATTGATGTACGAAAAGAAATCGCCAAAAATTTTAATTAAATTAATAGATAATTAAGCTATTTTATAAATTAATACGTGTAAAACTTCACACTTAATAATCGGTTACATTTGCTTTTTTATTATTATTGAAAATTAAAATTGACCATTTACAATTTTCTGACTCAGTCCACGAATAATTTTTAACATAATAAGTGCAATAGATTGAGGGTAATACATTTTATACATATTAGCTCAAAATTATAATTAATTCCTAAATTTCTATTGCAGAATGACAGTATTCCCATAGCAAATTTGAACTTTTTTTTTTTGTTTATTGGAGGGTTTTCCTCCGTATTGTAACTAAGCATAAGTATTTCTCATTTAAATTAGGAAACAAAATTATCGAAAATATTCTGATTCCTTTGGAGCATTTGATTGATTGAAAATTAATTTTTTAAAATGGAAATGATGTCTTAAATTCGAAAAAGCAGATACATAATTTTCAATTGTAGAAGTCTTTCAGATTTAATGATTTTTCTGAAAAGCGATAAAAAAAATAAATAAAACTGTTTTAATTCTCGCGCTTTTTTCCAATTCAGCTAACTTTTTGGTAACAATATGAAGTTATTTGACTTAAAAGCCTTGCCTTGTGTATAAACTGTGTCTTATGGAAACCAATATTGCAGGAGATCGAAGGTTAGTAATATAAGGGAGAGCATGATATTGTTGTAGGAAAGTTACGTGATCATCGAAAAACTGATATATGACTCAGACTCTGTTTATAAGTATCATTCTCGATTCAGATTCAATTATGTTTGTTATAGAGATAAGTTGAAATTTCAGTTATGTTCTTGGGTTCTGGTCACGAGTTAGTAATCTATCCTCCTTCACAGTAATAGTTGTCATTCTTTAATAAAAAGGAACTATTTTGGATTTTTCTTCACAACTTCTTTCTTGGATGAACATTAATTGAGTTTCGATTACTCGGATCCTAAGTAATGCTGCAGAATACGTCACAAATGCCCCCACCATTATCCACCCTGATTCGAATCCGGAGTTGGAATGACTATTCTGTACATTTAATTTTCCGACAGTCTTTGCAGAAATAAGAAACATGAAGGAAGGCTTATGTAACTACAAAATAATAAGTCTATTGATTGTATAATTTGGAGAAACCAATTATATATTTTATTGAAAATATTCTTTCCTTATTCATTACATTCTTACATAATTACTGGTTGTTGTAGCTGAAAGATATTGACATTTCTCTCATTGAGACTTAGATTTGAGTCCTGATTCTGATAAAAATAACCATTTAGTGAAGTTGAAGCACGTTACATATGTAAAGGTTCCAAGTCATCACTTTGACGTGATGTGGAAGTATGGAGAGTAAACTTTTAGCGCTGAAGTTAATTCTGCCTCTTTCAAGTCATTGATATGACCTCATTCAAACTCTATCAGTTATTCATAATGAACTCGAATTCTGCGGCGAAGCATTTTTCCAGTCGCTTAAAGGTATCCTAAATCTGAATGCAACAGAAAATTTGACCATCAGCTTGAGAATTGCTTGTTATATACACCTATTGAGTGCGCAGTTTCGATGCGCTGTAGCTCCCACTATTCATTCATTGGACACCAAATTTTTATCATTTGCATGTCAGTCCAAATGTTTTTGCATATCAAATTTCATTACAATCTGCAACTCCTTCTTTGTGCGTCGTTTTTTTTATAGAGTGTACATATATATATATATATATATATATATGTGTGTGTGTGTATGTATTTGGCAACAAAATAATTTCATTTATGCAGAATTCGTACAGTTCTTGTGAAAACCGGTTCAAGGATATGTAAGCTTTATTAGAATATAATGTCAATCACTTTTTGCTTCTAATTGTTTTTTCTATTTCAGATGGCTCTCTCAAAGGCATCTTTTGAAAAATTAGGGAAAAAATAGTTAGTTGATAAGAAAAAGAGTAGAAAATATAACCTAAAAAATCTTGAAACATGCCCATGGTTTCATTATACGTATGACATTTATACTGATTTTTTTAAAACTTTTATTTGAATTTGGTAACAAAATATTTTCCTTTTAAGCAGTAATCCATCGAATATTAGAATAATTATACATAAGTAACACGTACAATTTTTATGAATTTCTGTTCGAGAGTATGTAAACTTTATTAGAAAATAATGTCAGTCGTTTTTTGTTTTTAATTGTTTCTACTTCTGCCGGCTCTTTCAAAGGCATCTTCTGAAGCGCTCTTCCGTCAATAATTGAGTGTATAAATATATATAAAACAACACATCGATCAATAACTCCCGAGACTAAACCAGAGATGGCACTCGTAGTAAACCAGTAACCAGGTCTTTCTAGAGTATACTAAATTTTGCTTGAAACGTGTCAAAATTTTAAGTCGATCGGACCAGGAAAAAGGTTTTTTGAAATGAAGTGAAAAAGGTTTTTTCCAAGTGGGTGCCGCGATTGCTTTCGATGGAACAAAAACAGCAACGAGTCGATGATTCAGAAAGCTGTTTATCGCTATTTACTCGCAACAAGAAATATTTCTTGTTAAAAAAAAAAAAAAAAAAAAAAAAATTGGAAAGAAAAAAGAAAAAAAAAAAAGATTTGGAAAGCGTTGGAACAGTTATCACCCTAAAAGGTGATTAACAAAAGGTGTTATGTTGATGAATAAAAAACAATTTTGCAAAAAAAAATGTTGTTTTCAATGTTAGACTCGGGAGTTATTGATCGATGTGTTACGTTTAAAATAAAATTTTGTTAGCTTTGGAATTTGAGCTTTTCAAAATTCACCATTTCGTTGTATACGCAATGTTTCTTTTTTTTTTTTTTTTTTTTTTTTTTTACTATGTATAAAGATTACATCCTTTATGCCGAGTAACGTATGCAAGAAATATATCTATTCAACATTCACAAAGAAAGACGAGCATTATCCAACTGATTTGGTCTGAATCGCTATGGTTGCCATCGTTAAGTTATCAGCGAAAAAATCTTCAGGAGTGAGGAAAACCAATCCTTATTTTTATTGGTTTTATAGCTTGAAAGTATCCTGTTATTCTCCCCCTCCCCCCCAAAGCTTCGAACTACTCGTTGCCTTCAGGATGAGATTATTGTCCTAGAGACATTCACGCTAGGTCAATTTTAAGCTTTCGTGACGTTCTTTTTTCACCATGCTTGATGAAAAAACGATTTTTGTATACTAGGGATTCAAAAAAGGGTCATGTGTCAAACCAAAATTTTATTACATAGTTCTAAATCGCTCTGAATAATAAAATAACAATTCAAAAATATAATGAAAAATTTGCGCAAAAAGATATTTAAGAAATAATGATTGTATTTGCAATTCACTAAAAAAATATTTTTTGGCTAAATAAAAGCGTAATTATAGGAAACGTGTAGTTGGAGCTCTTTGGTTGGTTCTCTGTCTTACGGTAGGGGCTTTCACTTCTTGGCACTCGAATCCTTTTTCCTTCCTTGGATCGGTGATGAGCGGTGATCAGTTCTACGCGTTATCATTGTATTTCAGCTGTGCGCTGATCAGCTGTTTTATGAACCCTTTCTTTTTATATGAATTCAATTAGTTAGAACCAACTTTTGGTTTCTCAAAAGTAGTGTACGAGCAAAGAAATAGCTTTTGTGAGCGATTTTGGACATTACGAATTTCTTGAAAACGTTTTTGTAACTTTTGTGTCTTTTTTTTTTTTTCACTTCTTTTCCAGATTTTAGATTAATACTTTAAATTATCTTTCAATACATCGATTTCTTTTGCTTGTTTTCTTTTTTCGCGGCTTTATTTCATATCTACATCGGGTATTATGAAATTTCGAAATCTAGAGAGAACCCCAGTTTCTCTCATTAAATCAGCTCCAATTTATACAAGAATATTCATGTCTTGCATTACTCCTTAAGTTGCCGCCCTAATTTGAATATCTAATACCGAATAATGGTCACGATTTCGCGGCCACCGTTATTTCCGTTGAATCGAGGGTTCGAGTCCTGATAACACTAAAGACTTGACGTGTAAGGGAGATGAGGTGCATTAAATCTCCTGAGGTTCCAAGTTCTTCCATTGGAGTGGTATAAAAGTTTGGAGAAGAAGTGGCTAGCTCAAGTGTCGTCCTCGTCACTTGACTGTGGTTTAAAATTGAGAGGTTTGTTACCAATAGCCCTTCCCCTCGTGTTGCTTCTACGTGCGACGTTAATAAGCAATTAATCAAATTATTAAATGAAGAAAAAAATTATTAATTTATTATTTACATCAATAATATTTATTTATTATATGGAAACAAGCATATATAAAAATGTAATGGTTTAAAAATCTGAACGAGCTTTTTCTGGTACTATGGTCTCACTTAGAAAGTGTTTGTAGCATTTGGAAAGAATTAGTTTTGTATTTTAATGTGAAAAGAAACCTGGAAAAGATACAGGCAAAGCAAAATAAAAGTTACAAGACTGAAACAGATAAGTTTCACCTTACTGTCTAATAACATTTTTTTTAATTGCATTGTGACGATTATATATTTTCCGAAATTAACTACTAAGGCAATAAAACAAAAAGAGGTGAACAATAAAAATTTGTATTGAGAAATTATTGTTGGGAGAGGAGGAGCTTTTTCATAAATAAATTTGACTGAAGAAGGTCTATATTTATTTCCCAATTACTTATACTTTATTTTGGCATGGATTTCTGAAATAATGAGGAGTTACTTATGAAGTTTAAGTAAGTTTAATTTTAGGGAACTATTATGAGATTAATAGAATACATCGCAATGTCTATTTAATAGAAATAAAATTTAAGTATACAGTTTCTGCAGTGTTGATACAATAAAGTGATATACAAATTTTGTACTAAAAATTAATACCAATTAAATATATTTATATAAAATGGTAAATAATTATGATTATATTGATTGCTTTTATATATATAAGTTGAATTTGGACGTTTTCGAAAATAAAATATGGTAGCATTTCTGTTGATAGATGCTTAGCAACTCTCCTCTCACAGTCTTTTTATTATTTTCATTTTTATTTATTATAATTTTTTCTCAATGGTTTATTTCTTATATTATTTTTTACTATTATCATTAATATTTTCCTTATAAATATAAATGAGAAGTTAACATTTTTAATTTTCAACCTTTTTAATGGTCTTTTCTTCCTTTAAAATTTGTTTTTATTTGGAGAAAAGGAACTTTAGATTCTCGAAGCATATTTCCATTTCTTACGCGCTCCCATTTAAAAAAAAAAAGGTAGAGTTGCTTCAGTGCAGTAAATCTAAATGCCCTTTCAACTTTACAACTGGAAATTCCAGGGTGTCTCCCATTGCCTCAGTTGACAGGAGCACCAATCTAGGCATCTTTATCGCCTCTCTATCGCTTTTTCTATTTTTTAGTGGGAAGTTCCAGCCAACACAACATCCCAAAAACCTTGCAATACTCAGCGTCATCTATGGAAGTTAATCAGGTGTTTGTTTTTTTATTCACCGAGAAAAACCTTAATAAATAGCTTCCTTTAATAGAAAAATAATAAATAAAAACAACTTCAACGAAACGAACATTTTAAATTAAATTGTACTGAAAGTTAAGACTACTGTGAAATAATAGGACTCTGCCTCTCTTAAAATCTGATACAAAAAAGTAATATCTGGCTATAGATGGCAAGGGGTTACTGGGTGCCTTGAGTTCATTCTTTGCTTGCGTGGAGAGGTTGCTATCTGTAAGGAGAGAGGAAAAAAGAAAAGTTTTATATTTAAATACCTTAAAAGACTTTACAGATAAAAATGTGACAAAAAAAGAAAAATAATCATATTTAAATTTACACTATCCAATATTACACTCAGCGTTTATCTCGCTGAAAGCAAATGAAGAACACAAATGTAATTTTAAACGTTCTTGAAAAGCACATCATAATACAGATGAAGTATCCTGCATGATAATTTTTTTTCTATTTCATAGTAGTTCTCTCTATTCATTTCCCGTTGTAAAAGAAAGACAGTTTGATTGGATCCAATTAATGATTTTCAGCCATTCTGTGAAAACTGACTCACCTTTTTTCTTTGCTTCATTTTTCTCACTTCTTAAAGCCAAACTTATTTAAATCGAAGGACACAGTTTCGATTTTGATCGATGTATTCCACCGTGTGAGGTATAAAATTTCAATATAATTACTTATAAAAATAATAAATGCATTGAACCACTAAATAATACATATCACAGTAAGTCTAGTTTTGACCACTAAGATGAGATTTAACTAAGAACGAAAACAAACATTTTTCTTTCAGCTGACTAGGAAATTATTCGATATTTTTTATTTATAAGATATTATAACTGTTTAATTGATATAATGATAAAAGAGAATGCGAAAAATGAATGGATGGCTTCCTATGCGGCTTGATTTTACTTTGATATTTCTAATTATCATGAGTCAGTTATTCTTAAAATAATTTTTGGCTGCAATTTCTTCTCTTTTATTATTTTAAATCTTACAGTCAGTTAAGATATATATACGCACTTGGACCTTGAATATGTTCTCGCATTTTTCTACATAACAGATGGTATTACCAGGACGATGTGCATGTAATTTCAGATGGTAACGCATCTAAAAGGAAGTATTGTCGATAAGCTTGAATTTCAGTGTATGTTAGTCCGCCACTGTGTAAACAACCACTTTGTTTATAGCTCTAAGAAATGTTGAATTTTGTGTAAAGTAATGAGTATTTTTGTTGAATTTTACTGCACTATTTTATTTAACAAAAATATGCAGCTGAAGCAGACAGAATTCGTGATGAGACTTACGATGAGCATGCTCTGTCGAAAACAACGACATACAGAGACTGGTTCGGACGCTTCAAAATAAAGAATACTCCTCCTAGATCTTGAAAATAAAGAATACTACTCCTACGCATTTAATAGAATCAGAAGATGTAATTTGTACTAAACCAAATTATCTTGGAACATCACTATTGACTGCAATTGACGCGTTTGAGTCGAGCTCTAAAGAATGCAAACGGCCGCTAAATGAGCAGAAACACAAGATGATTTTGCTACACGACAACGTTTGGCCACATGTTGCAAAAACAATGAAGATCTACTTGGAAACACTTAAATGGAAAGTTCTGCATAAGTCGCCGTATTCACCGGACATATCCCCTTCCCATTATCACTTATTCCATTTGATGTCGCGTGACTTGGCTAAGAAGCGCTTCAATTCTTATGAAGATACCGTAAATGGGTCCATTCTTGGATAGTCTCAAATGAAGTGTCAGTTTTTCAACGTGAAATTTATATGCGGCCAGAAAGATGGTAGAAATTAGTGGCTACTGATAACACATATTTGAATAATAATAATAATAAATAAAAAAATGAACAAACTTTTGGGACAAATCGTTACATGGCATTCAAAATTACAATTGAAAAAGGAAAGTTATTCTATGTTCCGTTTTTAAATCTAGTTGCCTCTGTGCTAAAATTTTGCATGGTAGTTGAGTGTATATTACGTTATAATAAGTAAGCCTTTGTTGAAAGTTAACATTTTAGTTTTCTTGAAAAATACAAGCTCTCTATTTCGTAAATAATACGGTTACATTAGCAAAATAAGTATTTACTTTAAGAACTACAATTGACTTAATTAACAGGATTTTTCAAATAGTACATAAATATATTAAATAACAGTTATTATTTAGTATTTCCCCCTTTCTGATAAGGTTTATGGTTAATTAAGTTGATGAAATCAATTACAAAAATTTTATTTGTGATTTATGAAATATACATAGTGTCTGCTAAAGCTCATTACCACTTATAACTTCCGAACAGCTGCAGCCCATATTCGGAAAAGTAATATCTAGATATAGTAAAATGGCCATGCACTGCTAGAGGAGATCACAGTCAGACCCTCATGGTAGAAAACTGGAAAGTTTGTACTCTTATCTTAAAGTTGGAGAAAAGTAAATAACAAAGTCGTTCAGCTGTTTTCAACCAACTTCAAAGCAGTGCTGGCCCAGTATGAACTAACAGCAAAACAGATTCTCCAGTTTCAAATCCATCCAGTATTTTTTTTTAATCAGTTTTAGTCGCTCTTAAACCAATTTCATTCTTTCTAGCTTCTTGTGACCGTTACCTAGGTTGACTTCACTCCAGTGGTGTTCAATTCCCATATTTATATATATATATATATATATTTCTTTTCTCTTCCCTCTTTCCTCAGGAGAGTCATAGTAAATCGTTTGGCACTCAATTTCTTTTCATATTCGTAAGACTTCTTTCAGGTCGTTTACTTACTACTTGTTCATTATTATCGGTATTTTTAGTGTAGCAATTTCATTACTATATATCACAAAAAATCCCTAAAATTGAATTTTCGGGGGTGAAGAAAATTAATAATAATAAAAAAATGTTTTTCTTTATTTCCTTTCACACCTTTTTGCTTCCTGCTGCTTTCTACTCCGTGCTTCGGCACAATTTTATCTGTTTGTTTTCCTCTTCTTAGTGTTTAAAAGAGACAAGAGTATAACGCCTGTCCAGGTTGGTACTTTAGAAATTATGCGATTGTTCTAAAGCTTTAGAGAGCATCGTCCAATTGATACGAAACGTCATATTTAGTCCATTATTGGTATAAACTTAAAGCTTAAAAAGCTCAAATGTTTGCTTGTGGTTTTCGAAAATGTTACGTCACCAAACTTGAGATTAGATTATCTTAAAAGGAGATAAGATTATCTTTTGAATGAAAAATAACCCTCATCGTTTCACTGTGATATCACATACCTTATACTGATTGTTTTTTTTTTTTTTTTTCTTTCTTAATTTGGTGGGTAACAATATGCAGGTCATACAAAATCGTGTTTTAAAACGCATCAAACAACTTACGCTTACTTTGCAAATTTTATGCATTACATAAATACGTATGAAAGTAGTATACGTACACTAAGCAGTATACGTACACTTGTTCACCAAAGTCAGTTATAAAAGAGATATCTCCTCTGGTATTTTTGCTTAAGCTCATGATCATGGAGTGATGTTCCAAAAATGAATATTATAAGATAGTTCTGCTTTATGGTGAATGTGGGCATAAGGTAAGATCGACAGCACTGTTGTATCGGTAAGGTTTCCCTTACGGCCCACATCCTTCACAGAAAATCATTATAAAGGTCGTGAAATGGTTAAGGAAACAAGATCCATAACCAGTAATCGGTATGTACTTCTACACTAAAACCAGTTAAGTCGATCAGTCACAACTACTCTAAGCGGATAAATCCGATATGAGATAGTTCACACTCAGTCTAAGCACATAAAATCGTTTTGAAGTGGTTTCAAACACATCTACAAAAAAAAAAAGAAAAGAAAGAAAGAAAATCAGCCTGTCCCAGTTAATTGGCACAGTATAGCAGCTGTAGCTATTTGGAAGTTAGGAAAGGAGAATGAACTTTACCGGATACTATGTACATTTAATCTTATTATATGAAAATTCTTAATAAGATGCCAGTAACTCCACTTGCATGCCCGATTTTTTTTAGATTATATTATTCACATGATTAAAATCTTTTCTTTCATACATTGTTAGGTACATATTGTTAGATATCATTAACAACTATTTTTAATATATTATTAATTTTCTTTTCATGTGTTAATTGAATAAATCTTTTATTTATGAACACAAAGCATAAGTTATAAATATTAATCATAAATTTACTAGTATTCATAATATATATATATATATATAAAGAAAGAAAGAGAGATAAATGTCACAAGATTACCAAAACAAAAACTGAGAGAAAGTTTATTCGATTTCGTTTATCGCAAAATTTAGCTATATATTATTTAACATTAAGCTTGGAAAAAAGGCAAGAAATAAGATAAAAGTAATGTTTTCTTGATTTAGTTAATAATATGAGTAAATCCTTTATAAACCCTTCATGTTTATTTTTACTACGAGTATATATAAATAGAATATGACAAATATCAAGGTATTAAAACTGATTTCATTACAGTACGAGTGAAATTCTTTGCATTGTCAGTGTGTATGTCATTTCTTATTCAAAACCAAAAGAAGTTCTAAAATATGTATTCCTGTTTTGAATAGGATTAAAACAAACAAAATATATTATTTATAATGAGATCAAATATATTTTTCATAGAAAATAACAATTCCTACATCCTTTATATTTTAAAAGTTACATTTTAAATGTATAGTATTTTACATGAAATTTAAAACAACGGACAAAAAATAATATTTTTTTAAAATGTGCACTCTGGATAGAAATGGATGATGTATTGAATTCCATAATTTTTCCAGTAATTTTTTTTTTATTAATTAAATGATGAAGTTGATATTCAATATGAAATAGTTACAGAAATTTTTATTATTAAAATAATGATACACATTTTTCATTAATTATTATAATATTTAGTTTTTTTGAATATGATTTGAAATAAATCTTAATTTAATCACAAAGGGAATTAAAAACAATTATATATAAAACTAATCATTACTTTTTATTTAATATTCTGGTATACTTGAAAATCCAATAACTAACTTATGAAACGTTGATGCACAATTAAAATGCTAGTGTTGCTAATATTTTTCAAAATTCTTTTTCTATTCATAATGTCATGTAAGTTATTATTGAACGTAACTAATTCTAGAATTCAAGCCTTTACATTGTAAAAAAAATATTAATTTCCTTTCTGTGCTTAGTAACTAAATTAATACTTATAAATTTTAATTAAAAATGTTATTGTTTTTAACAGAAACAGAAGCCAGCTCTCTTGATGTCACGAAATGAAATTTCAATAAAGCATGTGATGAATTCGATTGGGAGAATTCGAGGAATTATTTATTCTGTCATAAAGTCATTAGTACATTGCAATTAGAAAATAGCTCAGTTATTTTTTTGAACAATCTAACCATACTTTGCATGTTTTCTCACTTTCTTCTAATTAGTGGTTATCCCCAGCCCCATTAACGAGTTTCCTCCTCTGAAAATTTTTGAATCGCTTTTGATTATTTTGAGACTTAGCTGGAAATACGATTAACTGTAGAAATAATGTAAAGACAGTTTATATTTATCTCTTCTTTAAGAATTTTTAATTGTTTTATTTTTTATGTGTTAACGGACTATTATCGTTTTCTTGAGATTTACATCAGCAAAACTGGCGACAGAGAGTCACGAACAACATTTTACCCTTTATAATGAACATTGTTATGAGAAAAATCAATTTCATATAAATTGGCCCTCATTTTAGACTTATTAACAATTTATTAAAATAAAATGAATATTTTGTCTCATTCAAGTCTTAGTAATGTTTGGAACACAGTTGAAAATTGTAAGAAAATTCTTCTCATATGTTATTGCAGACAATATATATATATATATATATATATATATATTGTCTCGGGGTCGTGCATTATCCTGTTGGAATATGGCTGATGGCAAGCGCTGAAGGTATGGGAGGACCAAGGGCTCCAACACCTAAGAGATGTAGCGCTGGCTGTTCAGTGTACCGGTAATGCGTACTAGAGGGGTACGGGAGTGAAATCCAATACCCCTCCTAACCATGATACCGGGTGCAGGACCAGTGTGGCGATGCATAACACAACAGTTCAGCAGCCTCTCACCACGGTGTCTCCAAACTCGAATCCGACCATCGTGATGTTGCAGTCAAAAGTTGGATTCATTAGTAAACACAATGTCGTTCCATTCCGTTGGCCATGTCCGCCGTTCATAGCGCCATTGGCTGCGCAAACGCCTGTGGTTTCGAGTCAAGGATAAACGAAGCAATGGACGCCTTGAGGACATTCCACTCTGCAGCAAACGGCGTCGAATGGTACAAGCGGACACCGAATAATGCGTAGTAGACTGAATCTGTTGTGCTATGGTTCGTGATGTGGCTGCGCAATCCATCACTGCCATGCACACAATCTGCCTGTCATCACGAGCAGTGGTTGCAACGAGGTAGGTGCGATTGGCCCCGTCAGTCCGTCGTTTCCTCCTGCATCTAGCGATCGCAGATCCGTATCACAGTTGCTTGGTTTCGTCCAACACGTTGACCAATTTCTCTGAAGGATAATACGCAATTTCTGTAGGCTACTATTCTTCCTCGGTCGAATTCTGAAACTTGGTCAAAAGACGCTCTATGTCTTCCACGAGTAATAGGATAATTTAATTCTATTAGTTGTCAAGGTAAGTAGTTTCATTCACACAATTCTAAAATATGGCAATCAGACTGTTACGAATAGGTAGAATTTATGAGTAGAATGAATTTTATTGCAATATTTGCATGCATTCTTTAATAAATGTATCAAATAAATATAATTTAAATAATTCAAATACACTCAGGAACATCGAAAATAGTTCACTAAGAAGGACGTGAGCTACAATCGCAAAACTTTGCAAAGTAGTTAAATGATGTCGGATATGAAAAGTTTCCAAGTTCAGTACCATTGCGCCTGACCACAAACACTACAGTGACGCTAAAATCGGAAAGTGAATTGTACATAAACCGGCGCATAATGGAAGATTCATTAAAGTATTGGTCACATGTCGACTCTAGGAGGACTTAAATAAGCGAAGAATTTCAGGATAGACGCTTGAGGAAACATTTCGCACAATTAGGTGAATTTAAGAGGAGCCAGATCATCGGCATAAATACCGCAGGCTGGTGGATGCACTATGTTGCTCGACAGGTCGATGGTTTGGAGTGTGCCGTCAGAACGTGTTGGGAGCAGTGTAAATGAGTCTCTACCCACTTATTCTAGAGTTGCGAAGTGAAAGGATTAAATTGACTTGCAGCAACTACTCGTGGATCCCACAGGCGCTCGTTCCAGGATAAAAAAAATCAAATGTAGGGATGCTAGTTGCTCCGCAAACCATTTCCAGTCTCCTTGCGGAAGTGAATTTGTAATCCAAGTGTCATTTTCATGTACTACCTTTAAGATCGAAACATGAATGATTTCGTCAACAGTGGTGCCAAGTTAGAGCAACCTGAAATGTCATAGATTGGAAAAACGAGGTGTTTAGTGATAAATCTTGTGGTACAAATATAACCGCGTACAGATGTAGACGCACCATGGTGAATGACGTAACTCCACCCACACTGTCACCCTATCCACTGTCTGCACAGCAAGCGTAATGATCTGGGGCCCATAGCGTTGGATATTTGGTCCACTCTAAATGTGGTATTTGAAAACGTAATGGTCCAGCATTATGTTGATGTCATTCTTCTTCCACTCGTGGCACCTTTCCTAAATGACCTTCAGTTGGCAGTTTTTCAGCAGATTATGCCCATCCCATTTTGAGTATTCCAAGATTTTGCACGTAATGTTCAGACTCTTCCATGGCCAGCCTGCCCCAGCCCATAAATCCCGGATTATATTATTTTTATCAGCCACATTTATTTACCGAAATATATTTGTTAAATTAGATTATATAGATCCATTTCTTTAAGCATTATTGTTATCAAATCATAATTTTTGCAGATCATTTACTTTTAAGTAAAGGTCTGACAGATGCTCCTGAATAGTACAATCAAATGGAATATAAAAATGACTTTAGTATTTGAAATAGAACGTAATTGTTGTAGTTTTGCACCATTGTAATTTTTCTTTCTTTTAATTTTTTCAAGGAAAAACTATATTAAGCAATGATCGGATTAAAAACAGATAACGGCCCATATTTGGCCCGCAATAGTATTTTTCACTATAGTTCATGAATTTAACAATTTAATGAAATTTCAAAAAATACAATTTTGAAGACCTTAATAATTAAATAAATGTCGAATGAACGAATGGAAAGATTATATGTAAAAAATTTTCGATACATTACTTCAGTTAAATTTTTTTTTGTTTCAATCAAGTTATGCGAAAATCGCGCAGTTTCGTAAAACTAGAAAACATCCCCCTTATAAGATCCTTTCTAATTAAATGAAATAAATTTGAAAACTTTGCAAATTGAAAAAAAAATACCTAAAAAGGCATAGAAAAATTTATAACTTAAATATAAGGCTAGTGAGTTTCTCATTCACAAATGATTATTAACGTCAAACTCAGAAGTTCTACGTGGACTATTGATCAATGCCATTAACTATAGTTTTGATCATCAGCGGGTGACACTTGAGCTGACAAAATATTTTTTAAATTTTAACGTTATCTCTCAACTGAACCTCGACGAATTTAATGGTGGGTCTTTAACTAATTATGACTCTGGAAACAGGTATCCAACCCACGACTAAAGAAAATTAACGCCAGCCATAATTACGCAGTATAACCACTCGACTACCACAGCATCAATTAAACATGAAGAAGACAACTTCATCTATTTATATAAATTTAAATATAGTTTTCCAAAATAAAAAAATCTTGTTTTTTAATATTCAAATATTTCAACACGTGTACATGTTAAAAATTTGAATACTTATTTGGATTCATATATCATCTAATAAGTAAAATTTTCCTGTAAAGAAAATGTTTTTCCATGACGAAATCAACAGATCTTATTATTGGTGCCCTAAGTCCAATTATTCGAAATTTTTCAAGTATTGGAAAATGTCAGCAATTTAGATCTTACACATTAGAAAGCAAAAAATATCATTCCTAAGCCTATAAAGTTTTTGAAGCACTGAGATTTTTTACGGCCATTTAAAGATTTAAAAACATATTTACTTTTGTATGCTATCACAGCCGCCAATTAAATATATGTTTCTGTAAATTAAAATATGGTTCTTCAAAATAAAAAACCTTATTTTCTATATTGAAGTATATCCAGAAAATAAACGAATTCACTTTACTTATTCAAAAATTTTCCAAATATTAGAAAATGTCAGCAATTTAGATCTTACATATTAATAAACAAAACAAAAAAAAATCTCATTCAGGAGCCTATAAAGTTTTTGAAGTGTGAAGCCTTTTTGTGGACATTTAAAGATTTAGAACGCATTTATTTCTGAACGCTTTGTGATAAACATTCTTAATTAAGGTAAAAAACGTTGATAGAGACATTAAAATAGATACTGATTTTTAATTAAGAAATGTAATTTTACTGTTATTTTAAAGTTTTTAATTTCGCGTTTTAGAAAGAAACTGTACAATTGTAATATTCCTTTCGTGGTCTAAGTTAATAATTTCAAATAATATGAAAAAATACTTTTATTAACATGTAATTTGCTGCTCATTTGTTAGATGAAAATACTTTTATTACAGAAAGTCGTTTTATTTAAAAAAGGGCAAATGAAATAGAAAATATTGCTCTTCGTCGATTTTATCGTATAGAAAGAAAGGGACGTAGAAGCTCAAATACATTTATTTAATCAATAGGGATATTTTTAATACATTTGCTTTCTGCAGAAAACATTAATCCAGTTTCTACATACATATACATTGCTCTGTTATTTTAACTAAGCTGTATGTACGTAAGCAAGTCACACAATAAACATTATAACCTTATAAATTAAAATTAAAATCCTTATAAATCTTTTTAAGTTGAATAAAAATTTTGTTTATCACCAAGCATAAACGAAATTTTAGGAGAAAGAATTGCATAAGTATTTGAATAATTTATTGTTAATAATTTAAAAATAATAATATTTCTATTATCTCATATTGGAAACTGTCAAAAAAAACACCACTGGTTCAGTTAAAAAATAAAAGATTGGTAGTGATTAAATAAATTTTACATGGTGATGTTATCAAAAAGGTCTGCAAAGAATTTCACTTTTACCCTGAAGATTTATAATAAAAATCACAAAATATTAGGAGAAGGATTTTTCCTCATAAATATGTAAATAGGATGATATATAATTGTGTTATTGGACTTGTGCTACTTTGTGATATAGAACACATACTCCCTTACCAGAAACGACAAAAATAAAGCTTAGCCATAAATATTCATTATTTCCCTAAAACTGTATTCTTTAAATGGTTAGAGGTTAGACTTAAAAAAAATGAAAATTTATGTCCTAGTTTTTTTCTATATAATGTTTTCACTTACAGAAAACATAGTCATTAGAAAATAATTAATCTATACCCCAATTACAGATATTCATTAGGTTGCTAAGAGTAATTATATTGAAGGAAATACATGAAAGATAACAAAAGCTTTTAGATAGCGCAGCTCCTTATGTTTATATTTCTCAATAATGATTTTGTTGACTTAGTATTTATAAAAGTATGTGAATATCTACGTTTTGTATTTATATAACAGCCATAGAATTTGTTTTTAAAAAAAGTTTTTTTCCGGCTTATATTTTAATATTTTAAGATATTTGTAAATAGTAAATGTGTTACAAAAAAAAAGGAATTCAAATTGTTTTAGAACCTCCGTTTTAAAGGCACTGAAAGATGAGCTTAGTATATGATAGAATTAGTCCATATAAATTTTATCAATTGTACGATACCATTTTTTCATCCTTAACATTGATATTCTTTTGAAAATACTTTAAACTAGTCTGATAGATAATAAGAGACGTATTTACACTCAAAAAAAAAGCTGTAATTTGCAAAAAATACAGAATTTTTTAATAAGAAAATTATTTACGGAACTTTATTTATTTAAAAAATATTTAAAGCCAATCTTTGATAAAATATTCTCGAAAACACATTTCTTTGATTCCAGTTAACATTTCCAATACCAATGTATGCTCATCAAGGTTGTATAGGAAATGCGTTATTAATTTAAGAAGTATTAAATTTTGGTACATATTGTTCAAAAGAGTAATTTTCCAAAGCTATCAGCGTAATTAAACATGATTTTCTCTGGAAAAAAGAATTTATGTATATATGTTAAATTATAGAAATTACTTATATGAATCATAGAATAATTAACACTGTGCAATTAATATCATCGACAAAAAAGAACTATAAATAAACCCGCAGAATGATTACTTTCACTAATTTTAATTGTTTGGAAAAATTCAATTTTTTAAAAATTTAATTTCGATATTTGGGCGAAGGACAAAATCGCACACACATATATACATCAGTACGAGCAAATATTAGATCTGTAAATACAATAACATTTACATTAATATTTTAATGTAAATTCAGCTGAAAGAACACTTATTATTCCATTTACAGCATATCAACCACTACTAAAATAAAATGCTGTCGTGTACATACTTTAATTCTAGTAATGTGGGTATAGTATTTTAATTTAATTCAGCGTAAGAAATATTAGCATTTCTATTGCAAATAAGAAACATGGATACAATGTATAATGAACTAATCGACATCAAATATTGTCAAATTATAGCTATGTATAAAATATTGCATGGAGGATTCGATACGTTAGGCTATAAATTTCAGTTATATTAAATTTTAAATATTTTTTTACATTTAAATTACTTTTAAAACTCATTCAGGATTCGAAATTGATGAAAATATCAAAATTGACTTTTGTTAAAAATACAAGTAATCACTTTTTAAAAATATATCCAATAAAGCAAGAAATATATCAAGTGAGGTGCCTCTTCTACTATCACCTTTATGTATATTTTTGGAACTTTCTTTCGTTCACTTGCTTACTATTTGTTTTGTATGCCAATTTGATGCAGACATATATTATATATTATTGATTTTTGTCTATTATTATTTACTTTTAATAAAGATTTTGTTGGAAATAATTTATGTGGATACCACCAGGAGGTGTCTTGTCTCATCTAAGTGAGAGCGCACGATTTCATGGGTAATTTTTCAGAGGACATTTAGATCTTGACCTGGTAAAGCGGGATTTCCTTGTTTTAATGTTATTTGTTTACCTGAAGGTAGAAGCGGGTAAAGTCAAAGTGTTGGCTGCTAGGAAGCCTTGTATATTATGCAAATAATGTGTTTATTTATATGTAATTGGCGCGTAGAGACTGTAAATAAATGTAATAGAAATAATTCTTTTCTCTCTATTCCTAGTTGGATTATTATTCTTCATTACTATTGGTACCAAAACTCGAAGTGAATCTATGCAGACAATTAAAGTAAATCTTTAAATATATTTTGCATATCTTTTTAAAATCAATTTCGGAAATACATTGAATACTTTCGAAAAGTTGAAAATTAAAAGAGCCGCTTTGGGTGGAAGTATAACTAAACTAATAGCGAAAACAGAATCAATTTTGCATTGTTCAGTAGAAGATACTGTTTTTGATGAAGTGCTTGAACTCTTAGAACAAATAAATATAACAGTAAAAAGATTTGAACCTTGTGATTCCCGAAATCGAAATTGCCATAACCGATCCTATTGTATTTGAAAGTGAATTAAAAACAAGTGAGGAATATTCTTATAAAATAACAAGCATGAAATTGCAAATAAATAGTCGAATTTAAAAGGTAAATACTCTTGAAAATAATGGTGTGGAAAAGAAATAGTATGAATCATCACAGTCTTCATGTTTAAAATTACCCATGAACCCGTGCGCTCTCACTTAGACGAGACAAGGCGTCTCCTGGTGGTAGTCATATAAGTGATTTTATCTAAATGTTTTTGATTGCCTTCTTCTTAGTTTTAGTATGTTCATTGAACCTAATGAAAGAATTGGAATCATAACATATGGGAATACTGATCTAAATAACTTTCTCACAAGCATAAAAATCATTTCGTAAAATGACGCAAAAAAGGTATGTAAAGGAAAATTGGTTTATTTTATTGGTAGCTAAACGACTTTATCTGAGTGAATAAAGCACATATAAAGTTTTAATAATATCACTTATACACTTGTGCAAGAAAAATTATTTTTTATTTTTCTATTATATATATTTAAATACCATGTTTGTAACGCAAGGGTCGAATGGGCCATATATGATATTTAAATATAATAAAAAGGCTATACATTAATAAATTGTTATAAAAATATAACTCAAATTAGATAAAAACCATTAATTAATTATCAGTTTAAAAATGCATGGATGTATAATAAAATCAATGTATCCAGTAGTATGTAACTCAAGATTGCGAGTATGTTTTTTATTCAAGGTTATGCTTAATGGAGCATAAATTAAACAATATTTTAAATAGTATAATTTTTTTTTAATTATACTACACTACATCGTCTCTTTGAGTTTTGGAATTGGAGTCCATTATACCAATTTAGGCGGACAATTCATGGAAAAAATTACAAGATGAACGCGGCAAGTTAAGAGGAACTTGAAGTTAGAGCGTAATATTTTTAAGAGAGGGTTTAATTTTATTAAACACACACACAAAAGGTACAATACTCAATGTTATTGGAATTATGGCTTTGTGATAATTGATGTTTATTTAATTACTTTATTAATAGAAAATTTAGTCATATTAAACCATAATGAGCATTTTTCAGTAGTATATGAATGAAAATCAATAGAATTTCAATTACATTTAAATAGTTAATTTTTTTTGCTATGAAACAAATTGATCTTGTTTCCCTTTAAATATTCGACGATAAATATTTCTATTTGAGTTTGAGAATTTTACATTCTTTAGATAGTATACGTTCAATTGATTTTGTTTCTTTCTGATAAGAACTTCAAGAAAAAAAATGCAGAAATACCTTATTTATGGAAACTTATTTAGTTTTAAAATCAGAATAACTCATGAAACTAATTTTTTTCTGAAATATCAGAATATTGCTGCACTTTTTCGAATCACAAAATATATCCTCACTTAAAATATACTTAATCAAATAAAAATAGAATGTCATATTAGTATATATTTATACTTAAATGTAGGGCTATACAATTCATAATAATTTTAAAAAGAAGTTCAAAATATTTTATAAAAATTATACATAAAATTTGTATTATACACTACGCGACCTTGAAAATGCAACACCAAGAAGAAGTTGTCAGAAAGTGATTAAAATCGGCAAACGGAGAGAGACAGCAACAAAAAATAAGTGATCTTAGTTTTGATATTATATGGATAATACAGAGTGAGAACATATCATCGACTCAGTAGGTTGTAGAACCACCGTAGACTGCGATAAACGAAGCAACACGTCTAGGCACAGAGTCAATGAGAATATGGATGGTATTCAGAGGAATGGCTTTCCATTCCCTGTCAACCATTTGCCACAGTTTATACTCTAATTTCTGTAGGAGCAGGGCCTGCAAATGGCTTCCTATCATATTCCAAATGTGTTCATTTGGTGAGCAATCATGAAAAAATGCTGTCGAGGGAAGCAGCAGCACACCTAGAAGAGCATGTTGGCTGATGTGATCATTTTAAGGTCAAGCGTTCTGCCCTGATAAAAGGCATCGGTAGCCCTCTGAAGGTAGGAGTGTATTACCGGCCACATAACATCATCCAGGTATCTTTGGGCCATCATAGTACCCTGAATACCAACTAGAAGTGACCTAAAATCGTACAAAATTGCTCCCCAAACAATGATGCTTCACTGTCACGTAGTGGGGGTTCCACAAGTGCTGCCGGATTATATCTGTTTTCACGCTGATGCTACAATCGTGCACGGTGATTATCATTAGAGAAACAGAAGTGTGACTCATCTGAGAACACAACCCTGTGCCATTCTGTCGTCCGCATCGCTCAATCTTGCATCATTGCAGACGTTAGCGTCCATGCTATGGGGTCAATGACGGTCTTCATAAAGGACGCCATGAGTACTGGCCACTGGAAACCAATCAATTGGAAATGGCTCTGATCGATATGGGAACATCCATGGTGTCTTGAACATGCTGCAGAATAGAGGTAGAAGTGGCTTCCAGGTCCACCACCGTTTGTTGGAGGATGCATTGATCCACGCGTGCTGACGTCACTTTGGCTGCCATAGCATCTCTTAAATTTGCCACATTTTTTCGTCCTAACCATCTTTGTCAAAGCCGGTGTACCGCAGACGCATCCAGGTGTGTTATCAACTGAGATATGCCGTATGAACCAACCTACCCCTTCTTAAGTTATGAACCCCTTATTAAGTATGAACCCTTCTTAAGTTTGATCACCATGGCCTTAGGAAAATCGTCTGTATGCTAGAACTGCCTCCGTTGACGATGGCCTGGCAATTTCTGCTATTACACGCGTCCACTGAAACAAGAACAAATTTTCTATGATGATATCCCTAACAGAAATAACGGTATGAAAACTGAACATTCTGCAGGTTGCTTCCTTTATATCTTCTGAAACCTGTTTTAGAGAGCTGCACATTTCATATAATTTGCATAACTCGTTGACAAGCATCTACTCTGAAATTTACATAATTTTCTGGCCACTCAATATTGGTGTTGCATTTCCAGTGTCGCATAGAGTATGTAGTATAAACAAATTTTTTGCCATATTGCTAATCTGAAACTTACTTTTATTGATATTTCATCTATTAAAACTGTCTACATTCCCCGTGTAGACAATTTTGTTGTTGAAAATTGTCAAATTTCCCCACGTTCTTGAAACATAAGAAATGTTTGTATTATCAAATGTACTTCACTTTTCATTCTATTCTCTTTGTTTGCATATTTATTTACAAGGTTTAAATTCTAAAAATAAAAAGCTGTCTAGACTACGTATTGTTAGTTATTTTGTTTCAAATTGTGTTAAATATATTAATGTTATAATTAAGCTGAAAGCAAAAGTTATCATCTCCCGTCAGCAGTATTTTATTACGAAGAAAAATGTTTTAAAGTTAGCTCATGCTATTAGCACGCAAAAACGAATTTTTATAATGACATTCTGTTGTCTTTTATTATCTTTGCTGTCAGTGTTGTCTCGGTCTGATGCTATATACATTACTTTACTCATTACATAGAATAATGTTTCAAAATAATGAAAATAGTAACACTTTCGTTTCTTAGTTTTCCTTTCAAACCGTGAAATCAGAGTGAAAATAAACTACGAAGTGTCGTTGATTTGTCTAACACTTTCCGATGTCTTTGTAAATTTTAAATAAGTGAATATAGAGCTAAAATTTAAATATAATTCGAATGTATTTCTAGTTATATTTATATCAAGCTGTTCGTAAACTTTTTAAATCACACACGAAACAAGCCAATACTTGTTTTGTGTGTGCTTTTTTTTCTACTTAGACTTATTAAACTTTTGATTTCTATCTTCAAAATTTCGAATTAAAATACTTGTTAGTTCTTACATTAGTACAAAGAAAAAAAATTTAAAATTACCCGAATTTTAAGGAATACTAATTAGTTATTGATCAGATACATATTTCAAAAGATATCTTGCAACAATCTTCTAATATACAGTTGTCATTAAATAATATAAAACCTTTTATTATTATCGCACATTCCATTGCAGAAAGATAAATTTTTACATCCTTTAATGTTATAAAGAAAAATCAAATAAATGTTTTACAACTGAATTATATTTATTTACTTATTGCTTTACATACTTAACAAGATTGAAAGAATATGAAAAATGAATTTTTTTTTGTTAAAATTGAGTTCTCTTGCGCTTCTCATTCCATCTTCTGAACTCAATCTAAACTTCAATATCCTTTAACACCTTACTTTAAAGTTCATGTATATATATATATATATATATATATATATATATATATATATATATATATATATATATATATATATATATATATATATCTGTGTGTGTGTGTGTATGTAGCAAATTTAATCTTTCATCTTTTTAAAATTTGCTACTTTTAAAACCACTCTTTTCACATTTGAACTTACTTTACCTGTCACTTTACCATTTCGCCGAGTAAAATTAAAGAAAAAATTGGAGAATAATCAGAAGAAAA
>BMAW01027554.1:290807-302719 GCA_019974015.1 Nephila pilipes | reverse complement strand
TTTATCGTTTGCTTCAATTTTAATCACTTAAATACATTCAATGTAATAATTATTTATCGTTTGCTTTAATTTTAATTATATGTAGTTGATATAATATTCAATTTAATAATTTGTCATTTGCTTTAATTTTTATTACCTTTAGCTTAAATATATTCAATTTAATAATTTATCGTTTCCCTTAAATTTAATATTGGGAAAGTTTACTATTGTCCATTTCTTGATATTTCATCGTTTACTTTAATTATTATATTTAATGAAGTAATTTAATAATAATTGGAAAAGAATACGCACCTTGGATGGCTAAATCAGTTCTTTTCAAATCTTTGCCTATAACTTTTACTAACTTTTTATTGTAAATATTTTTCTTGTATATGTGTTTTTCCGTTATAATTTAAAACATTGCTGAAAGAATGTAAAATTAACGTATATATAAAATAGTATTGATATTGGAACTTAGAAATTTATTATCGCTCAATTTATGTTAATACTGTAATTCACGGTTTGTAACTATTATATTCTAATGCCACAAGTTGAAGGATCTCACATCACAGTATTAAAATGCACTCTCATTACAAAAATATGTATAAAAAGTATACTTTGTGATAATATATGGTCGGACGGTAGGGAAGGAATGGAAGAAAGGGTCGACATCTCTAAAACAATTTACTTTAATGACAGCTCAGCTACAAATCTACAGAACAATTCAAATAGAAATTTATCCTATATCTCTACCCTCTTTCTCCCCGCTTTCTCTCTTAAAAGCTTACACTATATATATATATATATATATATATATATATATATAACACATCAATCAATAACTCCCGAGACTAACCCAGAGATGGCGCTCGTAGTAAACCAGTAACCAGATCTTTCTATAGTACTAACCTTTGCTTGAAACGTGTCAAAATTTTAAGTCGATCGGACCAGAAACAGCTGAGTTATCGAGGTTGGAGTAAAGTCCTTTTGTAGTTTGTTTAAAAAATGGAAAAAACCGAGTTTCGTGTTCTGATAAAACATTGTTTTTTTAATGGGTAAAAACACCGTGCAAGCGAAACAATGGATTGAAAAATGTTACCCGGACTCTTGTCCATCAAAAGCAACGATTTGTCGGTAGTTTGCCGAGTTTAAATGTGGTCGTACCGACACAAATGACGCAGGACGCTCGGGTAGACCTGTGGAAGCCGTTGCACCGGAAAATGTGAGTGAAGTGACAAAAATTATAATGAAAGATCGTAAAGTGAAGCTCCGTGAGATTGCTGAGATGACACAGATATCAGATGGAAGTGTATTTACTGAAAAAGGTTTTTTGAAGTGAAGTGAAAAAGGTTTTTTCCAAGTGGGTGCCGCGATTGCTTTCGATGGAACATAAACAGCAACGAGTCGATGATTCAGAAAGCTGTTTATCGCTATTTACTCGCAACAAAAAAGATTTCTTGCAAAAAAAAAAAAAGAAAAAAATTTGGAAAAAGCGTTGAACGATTGTATCACCCTAAAAGGTGATTAACAAAAGGTGTTATGTTGATGAATAAAAAGAATTTTGCAAAAAAATGTTGTTTTCTAATGTTAGACTCGAGTTATTGATCGATGGGAAAGAGAGATATATAGAGAGAGAGAGAGAGAGAGAGAGAGTATATATATATATATGGCTGTCAGTCTTTAATTTGCATGTTTCCGTTCTCTTCTTCGGATGAAGCCCTCTGATACAAATAATTGTTGAGGAGTGCAAATTCCCCAAGAGGACTATTAGTGACAAGGTCGGGGATAAACCCGTCACAACTTTACTTTGTTGTTCCACCTTAAGTAAACTATTAATTATAATAAATTATATTTTAATCAATAACAAAATTGTAAGAAAATAAAAAAGCTTACTTCAAAATGTCTTGCTAGTAAAAATCTTGCTAGTATTTACTTACATCTTCTTATGAGCCAAATTATATTGATAATAATAATAATATTTTGCTTTGATATGTCATCTGTGTGCTTTTATAACAATTCAAAATATGTGCAACTCCCTAACTAAACCATATTTACCTTTTATCTCTCTTATATAAATTTATTTCTTACTGCTAATAATATTTTCAAAAATAAGTACTTAGATATTTATTTAAAATTTGTCAATAATAAAATATATATTAATGTTTATTATAGGAGAGAAAACATTAATTTCATTTAACACAGGGTAACTTACTGGAACAGTAAATTGAGTCTTTTACTTTTAGGAATATTAACATATAGGGCCATTATCTTACCCTCTAGGAGTATTATATTTACTACTTCTTATGCATTAGTAAAATATTTAACAGTAACCCTTGATTTTTTTGAAAAGTTAACAAAATTTCACAATAAGAGTCATCAAGCTAATTTTCTTATTAATTTTCTTTAAAACATTTCCAAATGTAAAAAATTCAAAACCAATAAGTCATTTGTATTAGCTATTTAAGATTTTCTTTAATTTCTTTAATTTTTAACTGATTTGATTTTCTTTTTTTTTTTTTTTTTTTTCAATTTTTTTTTTTTAAATTGGAATAATACATTTATTTTTATTTTAAACCTTATTTTTTACGATTATTAATAATTCTCTTTCTCTTTGAATTTTTTCAATTCTAACTTACAAAAGTAGATGAGACAAACAATTTTTAATATTCTTTTTCTGAATTAGAATTGTCTTTATATGAAATTAGTTTTATTATTGTGTTACACTATCAAAATTTTTTGAGTAAGTCTTTGACCATTTTCTATATTTTTTTTCATGTACTTTTCTTGGTTTTTGAATAATGGGCATTTAACATAGGAATAAACTTTTATAAATTTTCTCATACCTTTTAGATATAATTTTTTTTTACTTTTTTTTAATATTCGTCATTTTTCACTTTTGTATTTGATTTCTGATTTTTACCTGATTTTTTATGAAGTAGTTGCACGGTGAAACAATTGGATCCATAGCCCTGGTGCAACTTCATATTATAGTCTGAACTTTTAACAGCTTGAAATGCCTTTATTTTCAATTTTTTTTTTGTTTATTAATACAGCTAATATACCTTCATGTATTATTTCCCTATAATTTAAGAGTCAATTTGAGGATTTTTTTTTAAAAATTATTTTTTTTGTATCTCTTAATTCTTATTTCATACAATAACATTCTTTTATCTCGTTTATTGTTTCACTCGTTCCTTATTTTTTATCGTTTTATTTTACATAAATATATGTTGATATTGATGTCGATTTCTGCCGGCGTCCAGATTGCTCACGGCCTACAAGCCCGTATCTTGCAGCAGTGATGAATAATGGCCGTGTGTGGAAGATTTATCATACTGGGTAGTTAGTCAGTGAAAAGTCTATTGGAGTAGAAGCTTGAAGAGTTGAAGAAATACACAGAAAATTGAATAATGAACCTTAGGTGTTGCTGTAATCTACGTTGAATGGAAGGTAAGGTACTAACAAAACTTATAGAAGGGGGAACAAATTCTTTCAAAAATTATTGAAGAAAGTTGAAACGTCTAACAGGGAACGATGATTAGTCCTAATCATAATTTGGGTCTTATCATTATTGCCTCAACAAAGGTATATTTCTTTTCAGTTAGTGTTTTTGCAGACTGAATTTGTGGTAGTCTTTTAATAAATCTTGGCATGTTGTTAAAATACTGGTAATAATTCTTACAATATCAACTGAGGTGGGGAGATCTAATTTGAAATTTTCTTGATTATTTGCCGTGTTATTTTTGATGTTATTTGATTTTTATTACAATTAAAATTAAACAGAGTTTTTTTTGTTGATGTGCGGAGGATTATTCCCGGTTGAGATCAGTGATGAATAATGGTCTATCTCAATCTGTGTTAAAATGTCGGATTGCAAAATATTTATATATTGTTCAGCTGGAATATTTGCTTTGACTGCGTGGGCAAATGAGATGTTTTCTCTGACTAGATTTCTTTTAGAGTTTATGACGTTATGTCTGTAACCATTTGGTGGTTTTGGATATTTAAGGAATCCACCCCATTAGACTGTGTGTCCATGAATTTCACAGTTTATGCAGAGTAGGTTGTCAATACATTATTTTATATCACATTCTCTTGTAAGGTGCGTGTGACCACATTTTATGCAGCATGGTACTGTACGGCAGTTATCTGAGATGTGGTGAAAAAAGTTATACGAGTAACACTGGGTTAGCCCTTTACCACGATAAGTGTCAATTCTAACAGTCACCAAGCATAGTTAGCTTACAATGAAATTTTTTTTTCAAAACCTTAGTTTCTTGGAAGAGTAACTAAAAAAGAATGGCAGAGGAAGTTCAGATCAATGATATGCAAGTTGTATTACTTTATCTAGGGTTGAAACTTATCTCCAAAAGCTTCTCCTCGATGTCCTCCTGTTTTGTATCTCTTAGTAGATCCTTCACAACAATTTTTAGGGGTCTCTCCAATTTCCGTTTTTTTACACAAATCTCTCTCTCTCTCACTCTTTATATATATATATATATATATTCTTCCTTATAGAATAATCGAAAATTAAGTTATTTGTCACGCATATGAAGAAGACTCTCTCGCGTTCCTTGCATAAGGTTAATATTTAAAAAAAAGTATTACTTTATCTCACCATTTGATAGTTCAGTTCTAAGTCAGTACTGAGCTGAATAAGATTAACTATTTAGTCTATAATCCTTTAGTCCCCCCCCCCTCATTGGATCTTCCTTCTTTCACTCTTCTCCTCATCTCTCTTAACTTTCCTGTCATTTCTTAACTTTTTTAGACAATCATAAATATACACACTCGAGTGAAGAGAAAATCAGTCACAGATATAATTCACATTCTTTTGTTCAAGTCACTTAATAATCAATATTAAACTTTAATCTACTTTTTTGTGTTAGTTAATCTTTATACGTATCTAATATTTAAAGTTTAGTCGAGCTATTATCCCCTTTGTAGATCTAACCTGGACTAACTCCTAAAGCTTGTTACTGAATGCCAGACTCATAAAGATGTCTCACTTTATAACTTTAGTTCTCTATTATCACTTGATTACCAACTTCTGTATTAAGCGTTTCCCGGGTGATATATGAATTTCCTTAATTCCATTCATTACACTTTGCTAATATTGTCACTTATTTAATCGGCATAAGTCACATTTCACTTATTTGGAGAAACTTTGAACACAAGCAGCATCGCAATAGTCCCCAAAGTACTATTTGAATTAAAAATAGCATTGTTCCCGCATCATAATTTTAAACTAATGTTGAGTCAAACTTTTCAATCGCTCTCTCTCGCTACTAACTCAAATCTGTTCTTCGTTCCTCCAATCTCTTGCCCGATATATATATATATATAGCTCCACTGATTTTTCCAACCTTTTATCGTACTTTCATCATATCTTTATCATTAAGTATATTTTCATTCTCTACACTTCAATTTATATGGTTATTATGTTTTACATAACTCAAAATTTGGAGCTCTTCAATCAGTCAATGTCATGGATCCATCCAAAAGAGCAGTTGAAGGAAATAATTAATATTTGTTAAGTTATTTTTTCTATAAGTTTATATTTGGTTTCCTAACCAGTTATTTTTGCTCTGTAAATTTATTTTTTGGTTTCAAATAAATCAATAACAATTTAGTGCATGTAGAATTTATATAAAGTGCTTAACGTTCTTCGTTGATTGTTAAAGAAAAGTTTCTTGTTTAGATTAACAAGTTAAATATATTTACACATACGGAATAGATAAATTTTATTGAGTGTTGATTAGTTTATCACATAAAATCAAGACGAATCTATTTTTGTTTCGGTTCTGGATGACAAGTCTCTCGACGGCTTACACAAACTAATCTACGTTTTGTATGTATGAGTCTATCAGATCTAGTTTGTTGTATGCTCATTCTAGATCATAAAAAATATTATTATATGAATTATTTTCTTTATTTTTTATCAATAAAATATATATTTTTATGACTGCTTTTTTCCATGCTGATTAATATAAACATATTATGGATTTAAAAGCTTGTGAAGTACAGTTCTTCTTTTGTATCAGTAGTATCTGTCTTCTCATTATCTTCTTTGATGGACTTTTGATTGGAGGCATTTTTTCATTCAAGATATAATCACTTCTCTTATGTCTTCTATGACATTTAAGATATTACCTTACTCTCATTGTTTTCCCTAAAATTAATAGGTATACTTTCCTTTAGTAATGTCATACAACGGAATTTATTCACTTAAAACTATTTCATGATAATTCAGTATTTGTCACTTAAAATTTTATTTTATAAATTAAAATAGTTTTAGTTTCAAGCCATTTACAATTCGAGAAAATTCACCGGTGTCTGAGAATCGTCAGTTTCCAATTAATTCATATTCAAGAAAATTAGCATAAATAATTTTAACTTTATTTTCTAAGATGAAGTAATAATAAGTAAAAATATTTGCTTATTTTTAACAAATTGTTATTAATTAACGTTGTTTTATAATTTAACTCATGAACCAATTAACATTTACAAAGTGTTTGTAATATGGAACTTCTTCGATAGTTCACCTTTGGTATCTTAAAATTTCAATATGTACACGTGTATTTAACATTCATAATATAAATTTAATAGGTATTAATCTCAGTATATGTTGATGAACTTATACCATTATAACTACATATGATCCTCCTCTAATGTTAAATCAGCCATTTTTATTTTCTGCGTTTATGTCTTAAAAATATTTGCTTCTAATTGCTACTCTTTCGACTAAAATTATCTGTTTCTTAAAATACTTCAGTTAACAACAACTATTGGAGAACGTCAATCGTTTGTATTAAACTTATTAGTGGATGAAAGCTGCACTAAAATGAACATTTGGTGTAATTGAAGTATTGGCAACTTCTGCTCCATTTAATTTTCTCTTCTTTAGAAAGTATTTTCTTTTGTAAGGAATAAAAGATTTCATTTATGGTCATGTAAGTGTGGAATAAAAGTGTGAAAGTTATTTAGCAAGTTGTAAAGGGGCAGTAGAAAACCAGATTACTTAGTTATTTGACGCTAGTATATTTTACAAATTTTGTCTTAACGTGTTCTCAAATTCAAAAATAGGTGAGACATTTGGGTCAATATTAGTTATCAGGCCTAAAATACACCTATTTTTCTTTTTGTCAAAAGAAAAATTGGCAATATACAAGTTGTCTCCTTCCAAGATAATTCAGAGTTGTCTTTTTATATATTAGAATCAGTAAACATGTTACCTTCTTCTGACTGTTCAGAAGGAGAGAAAGATGAGACGAATAGCTTCTTGATCCTGAATCAAAACTATCGCGAGGCTCATAATATTTGTTAGAACTACATTCACCATCACGGTCGTAGTAGGGAACCCTTTTTTTTTTTATCAGAGGAGACTTCATTGTAATACATAATATCAATTTTTTTCTCATACATAAGGGTAATGTAAAATGTTGTTATTGCTAATCTGCAATATGACAATTGTGCATTTGTAACCTATATAAATAAAAGAACGATAATATGCCCTGTTATTTCTCAATAATATATTCCACTTGCCTTTCCCTAAAAACTCGTCGTATCTGTACAAATAAATTCTTATTCGAAAGAAATTAATATGCATTAGTTACTAATCCAACAGCTCAAATGCAAACTACCAAGTTTTATATGACACAATCGATGCAGTATGATGTCGTGATCAAATTAGGTAGGGATAGGTTAAGCACGTTCACTTAGTGAGGAAAGAAACAAAAAACCCACATAGTTGGACACCATGTATACCAAAACATACAAAATGTGACAGTACATACAAAACTCTCATAAAGCGCAACGGAAAGCGGACACCGTTCAGCTCGCTGTCAGTTTTAACAATTAATTCTAAAAACATCGTACGACAATCAAATAATGTCGCAATATATCAGCACTGTCTATCAATGAGCCAACACCACTAATTTCTCTTTTTAGTTTAGTATTGATTTTTACCACATAGAAATAATTATTATTTAGCTAATTAAGTACATAATATTTTGTGTCAGAAATTATCCATTTGTAAAATTGCTCTTGGACTAAAAATTTGTTTATAAATTAGGATATATTTTATGATCAGGGGCTTAACAATAAGTCATCTACTACTTACGTTAATCGATTATATATTTCGAAATTATATGTAAACTGAAAATCTTCTCTTTCCTGGAAAATAGAATTAAAAAAAATAATATCCTAAACACATTAGTCTGTCCTTGAAATATAATTTTATAATTATACTCTGAATTTTATTATCACATTACATTATTTTTTCACAAATGGAGTGTAAAAATACTTTTATTACAAAGAGTATAATCTAAGTTCTGTTATTGGTTATTGCCACTTTGTTTGATTCTACGTTGAAATAGAAATTATATTTTAAACATACATTTAAAATTCAGAACGTTAATTCAGGAACAAAAAAAATAAATTTCAAACATAAAACTAAGGAAAAAATGTATTTAAAATTATTTCGTATTAGTTAATGTTTTTCAGCCCTGAACATCAACATGCAAGTGTAAATTCGTCACATTTGTGACCAGAAGTCTTTATTTTAGATTTCTCAGTTATTTTCAATTCTGTAAAGAAAAGAGCTACCACTTATAACATGAATTGTATGTTCATGATAAGCAATTTATTAACATCTATTCCCTCTGCAAAGATTTATATGCACCAATCTGATAAGGCCTTTTCTTCCAGGAAATTTAAAGCAAACCGTCTTGGATGTAAAATTATACATATGAAAACATACATTTTAAAAAGGTACAGCAAGCATTTATGTAATCTAATATTTCATAATAAATAACATAATTTTAACAATTATAAATACTATTAATTTATTCAATTGAATTAAGCATACTTACTATAAGAATTATAATACAAATATGAATTAAAAAACTTAAAAATAATAAGGAAAACAAAAAAAATATTAAAAAATTACCAAATATTTTGAAACATTTTAAGACGTAAAGAAACTATTATGGAAACAAAGTAATTTAAATTTATGTTTCTGACTCTCGACAGAAATGTATTTTACAGCATTCAAACCATTTCTCTCCTTCAGAACGTTACTTGAAATTTAAAATTGATAAAAACCAAAATCGAAGTAACAAAAAAGTTATTCCTAAATATTAAACACTAGAAATCGGAAAGAATTCTAATTAGGAGAAAACATTTAAGACTATTTTTATTGAAATTAAATTACTAAAATGAAACATCACTTAAAGATAAATCACACTAAGTAACATAGAGAGATATTGAAATAAAATCGTATTACAAAAACTCACAATGGTTTTCTGGAGAAATAAATCAAAAGGCCGAAATCAAAAATTTCCACACTATCAGAACAAATAATGAACATAATAATTATATAATGCCTTCTTCCCTATATTGCAAAAATATATAAAAGACTTAAGGAATGAATTAGTTTTAATTTGATACTTTTATGCCTTATATCACTACATAAAAATAACAGTTAAGTGTATTTGTATAACACTATTTCTTAGAATTGGACTTGTGTGGAGAGTATTCAACATAACTGAATTTAAGAATTTTTAAGTACAATATTTTAAAAAGAATAACAAATTTAGGATAAAGATTAATTTGCCTAATTGCTTATTCTTACTGTTTTTTCGATGGTTTTAAAATATTAGTTAGTAAAGAAAAAAAAACTATTATTGGAATAAAATGGACCAGGGTGTAACAATATATACATGCGTAACATGCATATATATATATATATATATATATATATATATATATATATATATATATATATATAAGAATGCATAGCATGCACATGGTAAGCGTTTGTATATAAAATGGATAGAGAAGCACGTTCTGTAAGAATCGCAATATTAAAAACTATAATCTAAATTTTAAGATCTACTAATTTTTCTAGAAATTGAATCAAGTGACTTGTAAGAACTTACAAGACTACTGACAAAAGACATATAATATATAATTCTTCATTTCAATATCATTATGAAATGCATGCTTTAGTACTTCATGGCTTTATTCATGAAGAAAAAAAGGTGTAAGTTTTGACTGTGTTACACAAATTTATTTGAAGATGGTGTTGGATAAAGAGTTATCAGAGGGCGAAGAGAGAAAAATTATTTTTTTAAGTACATTGTTAAATTTGAAAAAGGAATAACTAAGTTAATGAAGAGTTCTAAGACCTTCTAAAACTGCTATTCATAATGCCACAACTAGAAAAGATGATTCAAACAAAAGAAAATAGTATGTATGAAAAAAGATTTTGATAGTACGCGACCATCAACAATTCTTTCGAATGCCTACTTAAAAGGGTCTTTCGGCTCTTAAAATTTCGAAATCTTTCAGCTGAAAAACTTCGCATGCCGCAGTTAGGAAAATTCTTTAATCAATTACTAAAACAAATGTATGTAAATGAAGATATCACACAAGTTATTGAAATCTAACTGAGAAGAAAGACTGAAATGGGCTAAAAATGTCATGTGATGGAACAATGAGTGAAAACAAATTATTTTTTCTGACAAAAAAAGATTTTAACCTTTATGATCCCGATGGCTACAAACACTATTGACATGACTTAAAGTAGGAATTGAAATAATGTTGCAGTAGAGAAATGGAAGGAGGGCAATAATGTTTTGGGGAATCTTTAATCATGATGGATTATGCGATTTTCAGCCACTTTCGGGACTTGTGGACTCAGTAAAATTTCAGAGGTGCTAAACCTCGATTCATGCGTCAAACGTGACCCATTGGATGATTTCAAGTGGCTCTTCATTCAGTTCTGAGTGAGCCATTGTGGTGTAGAGTGTTGAAGCGGCATTTTTGCGAAAGTGTCTTATGTGTTTGTGTGCTTTTATAGTGCGTGATACGATATATTTAACTGTGATCCATTCTTCCTTTTTCAACATTTCTTTAGAATTGTGTTTTTTTACGTTATTGTTACTTTTATTAATTTGTGCAAAATAAAATGACCATAAGAAAAGACAAATATATTAGAGGAAATGAAGTTAGTGAAGAATGGAAGATCGAATTATTATTTGTAGCACATTCCTGAGTAAAATGGTTTTGCCCTTTTTGAAAGAACTTTTTTTACATAAAAGAAGACATTATCTTAATAGACATTATAAATTAAAGCATCATACTTACATAGAAGAAAAAATGAAGTTTGTTCTTAGGTCTAGTTGCGAAGAGAATATGAGACAAGGGGTAAAGAAGAAATTTGAAAAAAGATAAAATATATTTTCTAAAGTAAAAGTTGTGAAGATTTAGTTATGGCGATATTATTTTACATGCAGTGGCGAAATCCTTCTTAAAAGTTTTTATCATGTCTACATACATCTTCTACTAAAAAGGTTATTAAACATACTCCAGGATTAGGGCTCATTCTCTCAGGCAGAAAGAACACACAAATCCAACTTCGATGCTGATCTCGCTTTCAGTGCCAACAACTGTGATCTAAAATTATCTTCACAAAACAAATCTTTTGTTGCAACTCTAGCACCATTATTACTGACTAATGTATATTAGTGCTTCATTAAACGGGTTGAAATTAATTAACTTAACCGCTTGATTAAGCTATACTTTATCGTCCTCTAAGTGAAGCAGATTATATCCTCCTCATCTCCATTAGCCAACCCTTAACCATTAACACAAGATGGTATAAAAGATGCTCGAGTAAAATGGTGCATCTAAACTTATCTATCAAAAAATTGGCGCATGGTAAGCAAAAGGTTGACCACTCCAGCTGTTCAGTATCAAGGTATTTTATGGGATCTACTGATAATATCCAGGTAATTATTAACACATCAATCAATAACTCCAGAGACTAACATTGAAAACAACATTTTTTTTGCGAATTTTTTTTTTTATTCATCAACATAACATCTTTTAGGGTGATACAATCGTTCCAACGCTTTTCCAAATCTTTT
>BMAW01027554.1:248223-290707 GCA_019974015.1 Nephila pilipes | reverse complement strand
TTTTTTCGTAAGAAATCTTTTTTGTTGCGAGTAAATAGCGATAAACACCTTTCTGAATCATCGACTCGTTGCGGTTTTTGTTCCATCGAAAGCAATCGCGGCACCCACTTGGAAAAAACCTTTTTCACTTCACTTCAAAAAACCTTTTTCAGTAAATACACTTCCATATGATATCTGTGTCATCTCAGCAATCTCACGGAGCTTCACTTTACGATCTTTCATTATAATTTTTGTCACTTCACTCACATTTTCCGGTGTAACGGCTTCCACAGGTCTACCCGAGCGTTCCGCGTCATTTGTGTCGGTACGACCACGTTTAAACTCGGCAAACCACCGACAAATCGTTGCTTTTGATGGACAAGAGTCCGGGTAACATTTTTCAATCCATTGTTTCGCTTGCACGGTGTTTTTACCCATTAAAAAACAATGTTTTATCAGAACACGAAACTCGGTTTTTTCCATTTTTTAAACAAACTACAAAATGACTTTACTCCAACCTCGATAACTCAGCTGTTTTTGGTCCGATCGACTTAAAATTTTGACACGTTTCAAGCAAAGGTTAGTACTCTAGAAAGACCTGGTTACTGGTTTACTACGAGCGCCATCTCTGGGTTAGTCTCGGGAGTTATTGATTGATGTGTTAGATGTTGCTAACTAAATAATTCAATAGAACAATGCTTCTTGCCATATTTTACAAAACATTTGGTGTACATCATGTCTCAATATTTATGCTAATAACAAACAATTTTCACCATCCCATAAATTGGAAGTAATCGTATAAGTAAAAGAATAGCACAATATTTTTGAAATTTATCTTAAACACCTGGACATTTAAAAGAACAACAGCACTTTTGGGTTTATCAAGAAAAATGGCTAACAAATATTATTTTTTATACTTTTTCATATACTTAAAAGGTCTTATAATTCATTAACTGTGATTTTTCCTTTAATTCTAATATTTTTGTAAATTAAATTCTTTATTACATTATTTCAAATAATTGAAATCTAATTAAAATAAATATATGTTGAAATACCATATTTTTTTTTGTTTAAATTATATTTGGAACCTTTATTCATTTTATAAGTTTAAAAATTAAAATGGTCTTGATTATTTCATAATGGACTGTATATACATATAGAGAGATAGAGGTATAATCTTAAGAGTTATCTCATAGGAAACATCTTATCATATTTTCAAATGATAATTGTATATATTCATATGCATATTTTAATTGAATCTTTGATTTCTTATAACAGCGGTATTACAATTAAATGTACTTCGTTAAAGTAGACTTAAAGATCTACTAAACTCAAGCAAATTCATAACAAAGCTTGAAATAATGTAAAATAATGGAATAATATTTAATTTTTATGAAATATAACACAACACTAATGGAGAGTAGATAATATTTGCATTGATGTAATAAAACTTTACGCATAGTATTTCGCTCTAGAAGTTCTTAAGAATTTCATTCTCAACCCGAGAATTTCCGACAGAATTTATTCACGTGTAACAAAATGTTACTAGTAAGTGTCTTGCTTCATAAATATGCGAATAAGGGGAAATGTAATTGTAATGTGAACTGGTGAATTTTTGATGTAGAAGACATTCTTTTTTCCCTCACACCTCCAAAAATATGTTAAATTATAAATATTCATGACTTCTATAAACCTATATTCTCTAACTAAGTAAATGTATGGTAGAAAAGGAAAACTTAAGGCATAGTCTATCTTAGTATCGAACTTTTGCTTATAGAATATTGATTTTACTGAAAAAAATTCAACATTATAACTACTGGAGTCTATCATTTCTGTTATTTATTATGATGAATGGAATGCTTTATACGAAATATTGTTCTTATAGATGCTAAATCCTACATAGGTTAGGAAGTAAATACAGGCGATTTTCTTACACGGATTGATTTTGATTATAAATGTCAATCTGAAATAATAAAGACAATGGCAAATTTATAAAAATTTTATTGAAATATGCTGGTGGGCTTACATCAACATATGTCTTAAGTAGTTACTTATAAATTTTATTTTATTTTTCTTAATGAATTCGCTGTGAGGAAAGTTAATTCGAGTAATAATACTAATCGATTAATACTATATACACATCACTTTGTTAACCACTCAAGAGGCTATTGTTTTATTTGGATAACTTTTAGCGTACCAGATCACTTTTCAATTTGTAATTGCTTGCTTCTATTTTAATTACATTTTGCTTAAATATATTCAGTTTAATAATTTTTCGATTCTTATAAATACAATATCTGAAAAGTTTACTATTGTCCGTTTCTCGATAATCGTTTACTTTAATTCTTATATTAGTTTAGTTGAGTAATTTAATTATATAATTATAAGAAAAAAGCGTATCTTTGGTGGCTAAATCTGTTCTTTGCAAAACTTTGCATACAACTTTTTTCATTTTTTATTTATTGCGGTACTGAATTTATAGACTGTCTATTTCTTTCTCACACAATGGAGATATAACAACTGTCAATTCAAGCAATTGTGAGATGATTAGATGATGAGACCTTACGCATAAGTCCGTTAACAATTTTGGGTCTTAAGTCGAATTAAAACTCAAACATGGGGATCTACTGAAACATCGATGTTCCTGTTTTCGATGCCATGACATCCCATCTACTGTGGGATGTCGATACATGCGATTTAAGAGCAAGTGTCCATCATGCGTTTTCAATCATTAGTGATATTTTAAAATAAATCTTTCTAATAAGACAGAATTACGAATATCAATGTAGACAAAGTGAATCAGATAACAAACTTCATCATATTTTGATAAAATGTAAAATTTGTAAGTGCGTTTTTTTGGTTCACTCTTCATTTATGCTGTCACCAGTAAGAGAGAAGTCAATTTTTAAAAATATAAGAGTATATAACTTCTTAAAATTAATTTTCACAATGCATATTTGAGATTTATTTATCAAGTTAAACTAAAATACCCTCTTGAAAATTTATGAAAATTTATTGGTTAGATATATAATTTTAATTACGCGTAAATAACGTACATAAATAAAAATATTTTCATAATGAAATGTTTTAGCACTGTGTTTAGAGATATAATTTCTAAATCAGTTTAATTTAATAAATTTAAATGTTTCATGTCAAGCAGGCGGAAAAAAAACTGAAACAACTATTCTATATATCCCTTTGATTATTTAAAATTGAATATTGAAATATTTATATATATTACGTAATAGAAAGCAAGCACATAGAAAGAGACAAATTACATGCATAGCTATATGCTATAGTAAAGTTTTATATATTATATCTTAAAACAAGGACACACACACACATCTGTGAAATCTTCGTGAAAGTGATAGAATCTCAAACAATGATAAAATAAGCTGAACGTGACTCATTAATTGGGGGATTACATTATTTTCGTTAAACATGAATAAACTCTCTTTCTGAGAATAAAATTATAGATTGTCCAGTTCAGAAGAATAAAATAACTTTTCTATAAATATTTGGTTTATATTGTAAAAAGTCCATTTCATTTCAGAAGTTATGTAATAAATTAAATAATTAAAAGTGAATTAAATATCTGTATTGGTATTTAATAATAATACAAATTCTTCTGTATTATTATTAAACACAAATTGATAAATCGGTTTCATCGGTAAGAAAAAATTAATTTCACTGCCATTAGAACATAACTGAACTGGTATTCAGTTTGTGATTCTCATTCTAGGTTATCATTTTCTCACTGAAATATATGATTCTCTTAATTATATAATATTTTACGTTTAGTAAATCTTAATTTCTAAATTCAGTACACAAACAACTGAAATATAATAAACATTAAATCCCAGCAAACATTTTGATCCATGTTTAATTATGGATGATTACTGCTGTTAAAGTAATGCACTTCGTAATTTCAACTTAAAATATTAAGTAGTTTATAATTAAGTTAAAGTTTCTTATTTGATATCAATTATCAAACGCATTGGTATTGCTTTATTTGAAATAGAATTTTAAATTATCTATGTAAGTGTATTTCAGAGAAATTCTTGATCTTTGCTAATTTTGTAAAACTGCTAACTTTAACCTTCAACATATATTACACTTGATTAAATTTTAGTAGTTAACTTTCTTTAAAGTCATAAGTTGATATTTAACTAATGTATCTGTCCTTCAACTGTCATTAATTTAACAATGTAATGTCTTATAAAAAGAAGAAAGCCAAAATGACTATTCCATAATTATATATTTACCCAAAATGGAATATTAATTAATAGTTTATTAAAGTCGCTCTCTGAAGCGATACGAGGGTTATTGGCACTGGAGCTGGAAACTTCCTCTCTAATCTTCCACACCAGGCCTACAGGAGTATTTGGAGCTCCATGGATTTGACGAGGAACAGCCCGCTACACGGCTGGTCATTAATGGCAATAAGGTTCTAGCCCCTGGCTAGAACCCTAGCCCCTAGCATTGTCCTTTTTCCTGAGTATGTAATTATGTGGTTTTCATTTCTAAAAATATTGCAGGCGAAATTTTTTTTAAACATAAGGAGCAGTATATATAAGTAGTTTCAATTAATGTCAGTAGTAGCCATATAAGTTTAGGGAAACAATCATTCCTTTTATGATAATTTATGATAAATATGATATACTATTTGGTAATTGTAAGACCGTGCTCTTAAAATATAGAGTTGTATTCTATTATTAGCTATGATGTGATATATTTCACTATTATTGAACTATTTACAAAATAATTTTTTTGGATTTAAATTACAATAAATAACTGTTTTTTTTTGTTTTATTATCGTTAATTGAACAAAAATAACAATTTCAAAATTAATTTTAACTATATATGTATATATTTAATAGTACCTGCTAAGAAAAAAATTTGTTGTGATAGTTTATCGAAAATTTTATCACTTTTTTCAACTGAAAAGAGGGGAAAAACTATGATTCAAGCTATCTATTAATCTTCGAAGACTTTTCTCGGTGTTTTCAAAATTGCATATCATTGCGCAGTTGAGACTGGATTCCGGTTTCAAATTATGCATAAGCGCATCCCATTTAACATTATAACTGATTTTAGTGTATCTCGTCTTCAGATATTAAAATAAGACGAATTAGCATTTATATGAGCTTCTTCCGCCAAAATCCAGACTTAGATGAAATCTTTTCATTTTTCGTGACTTCATTTCCATTTAGTTTGGATTTTGAATGCTTTTCATTGGCAGTAGAAATATTTAATAAAAGCAAGTGTAAAGTAGTGCCTTTCCTACTTCACTTCTAAATCAGGTTTGAAAATAAATTGTGGAAGACCTTTAAGATAGGTAGCTTGAAAAAAAAAGAATTGTTTTATAAGAACTATTTTAATTAATACTTAGTATATTACACATGAGCTGGAAGGTTAAAATACTAATTTTCCAAAAGAAGCTTCTCTTGATTTTAATACAATGGATTGAGAGTAAAATGAAATAAAAGAAAAAAAAATATTATTTGCAATAATATTTGAAAAACTAAATAAAAAAGAGTAATATTGAAGTTATGAATGATTAAGTATTGATCAAATCAAATTTCTGTAATTCAAGATAAAGGCTAAGTGATTTTACTTATATTAAGGTAAGAAATACTTTAGAAATAAAAATAATATAAGTACAGAATACAGTAAACAAGCAAAAATGTATGTACATGGGCATTTCTTACTATACATCTACATAACACAATGTAATTTTCCTTTCTTAACAAACTTCAATTTATTTAACTGAAGCATGTTAACTAATCTGAAAGTCAGGCTGAGTACTCTGTGATATGTGTGTTCCTTTTTATAGTGTTTAAAAAACTCAAAAACATCTTTGTAATGTTCCCTTTCTCAGATTGTTAAATTAATTTCTGAAAAACACAAATTTTTTTGGAAACTCATTTTGTAGTTTATCGTAGATTGCAAATAAAATTAAATAATTAACCTTAATATATTCAAGGAATGAAAAAAAATTTTAAGAACGCTACAATTAAAAGGAAATAAATATGAAAAATTACGCATTATTACCAACAGCATAATCCTGATATGCTTTTTAAAGTTTCATTAAATTAGCTTTAAAAGATTCATTTAGATGCTATAAGTAATTTAAGAAAATTTAAAATGTGTTAAACATTTTTTAAAATATGTAAAGATGCTTTATACAATTGTTATAAATTCTCTCGTCCTTTTTGATGAACTTTTTTTTTTTTATATCTAGTAACTATTTGTAGGATAATGATACATCTGTCCTTCTGAACTCTCTCATCTTGGTTAACTAAGTCAAGTTTAGTACGAAATCATGTTCTACGCACAGATAGAGCATACAGATTTGAGAGTGTGACTATTAATTCAAACATGTATTTTGGAATGGTTTTTAGAAGCTTCAATAATTTGGTTGTGGCAGTGTTTTCAAAATAATTGCAAATACATATGTTTCTCAATGATTGTGAACTAATGCGAATCCAAATTCTCACGAATTAAAGCGAATTCAAATTCTCACACTAAAAATTATTCTTACTGTCAAGTAACATGAAGCCATTATATTTCTAGAGCTACAACATTTTTCTTTTTCCAGGGTATAAAACTCGTGCTTTTTTTTCCACATCTCTTCTTTTTGCCTCTTTTCGCTATGATACTGCTTCTTTTATTCATAGTTGAAATGCAAAGTGCTTCATAGTTTCATTCCAAGATATAAGACTCAAAATTAGTTAAAAAATTATGAGAGCGCTCATAAGTGGACTTATGTTGATTTTCTTACACCTATTCTGAAGTAGATAAGAAAAACATATTTTTTTTTTGCTCTAGCTGCACGTTCCAAATGTTTGTATAGAATATCTACTGCATGAGTGCAAAAAACTACATTCGATACAGTTTCCATTGAAGTCTCTTTCAGAATGTTCCACATAGCTATATAAGGAATGTGCAGTTCCCAATATGCATAACGGGCTTACTTCTTTGAGCAAAAGCTAGTTTCGATTTCGCTAGAGTTTCAATGTCTCCTACTGGTCCCAGTTTACCTGTTTGTTTTGCATCACACAAGCATCCTGCTTGGCAGAATTCGTCGCATCGTATAAGAATTGTTTTTGTAGATGTTTGAATTTGATATTACTTTGAAACCTTCCGTTGTACTATCACAACTAACTTATATTTCGTGAATTATAAGATGAGTAAACTTTGTAAGCACTAGTAGACACAGTTTTTATAGAAGATAATTTTAAAATATTATTGTGCTTTCATATGCAGCAAAAACTGTAAATACGAGTATAAATATGGAAAGGTAATTTATATCTGGTTTTTGTGTATAAGGATTTTACTGTTTTTGATATAAATATAAATGTATATACATAAAAAAGCAACACTATAATACTACTAATACATATTTGATGATATTAAATTACAAGATGCAGTAATATTAATAATAAATTTACATTATCTATGTTTTTAAACAAGACTGGTAAAAATATTTGACACACACACACACACATATACACACAAACACATTCACATACATATATATATATATATATATATATATATATTTGTGTGTGTGTGTTTGTGTGTTATTTGTAGAAATTGCTTTTTGAAACAATATTTTTTTCTGATTAAAAATTGAAGAAATTTGATTGAAAAATAACTATTTTTTCACAGAAATATAATTGCTATTTAAAAATTTAATTATTTTTATTCAACTGAAAATGAAATTTATAACTTTTTGACTGTAATTTCTTATGGAACTTTAAGTAAATATATAGTGATCAACAGCTATTGGAAAATTCATCAGTAGCAGAATATCAAGGTATCTTTAAGCATATTTTTCGTGGAATATCTAAACATCTTTCACTTTTAAAAGTGAATTATTTTATTCATGCATGAATTTCCCTCTAATACCTTAAACTTATAAGTGGGTAAGCCGACAAATATTCAAAATTATTTTTTTTCTTCTTAAATTGGAAAGTAAGTACTAAGAATGACTGTCTTTCTTCTGATTGTAATATAACTTATTTTTTGATCTTCCACAATCAATTTTTTTCTCCACATAATAATTATAGAAACGTTATACATTCTCATAAATATTTCACATATATTATTCCTTTAAATATTTATTTTAAAAAGTCTTATGCATATATCTCATCAGTAACATCTCTATATAGACAACATCTTATGACTTATAAGACTTTAAATTATTTTAGATAAACTAATTTAACATTCAAAGTTAAATCATATCCTATCTGAATCATTTTACTGTACACCTAGAGAGGCAATTTAATTATCTCTCATTTTAGAACCATGAAGTACCTGGTTAGTAAAATTACATTTTATTACCTTCGTTCTACATACCATCAAGTGACATAAAATAGTCATAACTTTTCGCATTACTTGCATCATTTTTTTAAAAAAAAGAAATATTGTAGAATATTGCTTATATCTTTATTTCGGAAAAATAAAAAAAAGCGATATGATGTTTAATTATAAATAATTGTTCATTAGTATAACGTATTAAAAAGTACTAAGAGTATCATATTTTAAGTAAACATACTAGTGAAATATAAAAGTAGTATATTTACAACGACATTGGTTATCGTTAATTACTAAATAATCATTATAATTTTCTAAGATTAATTACTGTTTAGTCTAACTAAGTGCATACCTTATATTTTGACTTGTCTAATTTCACAATATTTCACACACACTGTTGAAATTCTCTGTCTTTTCAATGCTAATTGTTATTATAATAAAAGAAGTAAATAATAACATTAGCATGGAAGTATTCAAAAATGCTTGATTATTTTTTACAATTTAAATACATAAAACAAAATTTGAAAATGATGTTAATAAATTTTATATACAAATGTATTTAAAATTTATTAACATTATATTTAACGAAGTATATTGTAATATGATGAAAATTTTAAAATAATTTTTCTATGTAACGAATAAAAAAAGTAGTTTGAAACTTTATTTAGTAAGAGTACAAAATGTTTTTTGCAATTTTTAGCAATTTTGTTGAAGGAAGATGTTATAAAATAAGGAAAATATTAATACTATCTGAATTTCAAACTGACTGTAAACTGTAAAAATAAATGATTAATGAAGGATAAGTTAAATCAAAAGGAGGCATGAGTTTTTGAACTATAAGAGTTCATTTATAAGATTATTATAACTTTCATTGTAGATACCAATGTAGAAACTACTAACAATTATGAGTTATAGAATAATAAACTTAATTTTTAAAATGCATCCGTAAAATAGTAATTATGTCCCTGGATATAAAAAACAATTATTTATAAAATTTTTGAAATTTTAAAATAAGTTTTTATGCAAATTAATTCATTACTATTACTGATTTCTTATTACATGTTTGATTCAGATTTTTTATGAACTAAAAATGTTTATTGATATATGATAAAAATGTTTATTGCAAAGTTTATTGCATCTCAAGTTACATTTTGGACATTCGGGCATTTTTCAAAATTTTAAAGGCATTCGCCATTAATCTTTATGTTACTGTACTAACCAGATTAACAAAGTCAATGAAATATCAGCAATAGTCAGCATTTAGAGATGTTATTTTGGTTTTTGTGACAAGGAGAAAATATATAGTTAAAAATATTTTATTTAGCATTTTCCCTAATTTTTGCATTAATTAAATTATGATATGCAAGTATATTACAATTATATGCACATAAAAAATAACTGCATACCACTACCATACATGTTACATAAATATGAACCTAAATTGTGTTTGCTCATATATGTCATATCATTACATCCCATATAAACTTGAAATTTTCATGAAAAAGAACTGATACAGTTACTTTTAATTTTTAGCTCTTTGTTTCTCTTCATTTTCGATATACATGAAATAAATAGTTTTTCAAGTGATTGGATTCTTTAATTAATCAATTCTAAAATACAATAACCTGAATTTATAATTGAGCATTTTTGAGTTTGTAATTGACTTCTGTAATTTGTAATTCCGTAAGTACTATATACCTGAAAATATTTCACCATAAACAATGTAATATTTTTATTTGGAAATATAAAATAATTATTTTGCCCTCATGGAAGATAATTTTCTATACCATAGTTTGATATTTTATTAAAAAAAAAGTTGAAAAAAAGTAAGCACGAAATTATACATCTTTTCATACGTTTCAGATAATTTTAAATGCTATTCTAATTCTTTGTATTTGGAAATATTCCGCTAATATAAGATTTAATAACAAGACTTTATAATATAAGATTTAATTTAACAATAATATAAGATTTTAATAATAACACTTTAAAAAGTTATTGCATTTTAAAAACAAATATTGAAATAAAAACATCTGTATTTTGTTAAAATATTTATAACTCTGTCATTTTAAATTGTATACAAATTTGAAAAAAAAAAATCACCATTTTGGAAGCAATTTGATTTGCACAATTTTTTGAAATATATTTAAATGGTCGAATTTCATGCAGAAAATAAATCGTAACAATTTGTGTAATATCTTTATATTATTAATTCATTTAAAATTATGCAGTAGTTCTATAATATCTGTTTCTTTTTATAATTAGAATAATGATTTTAGATTATTCCGGAAGTAAAGAAAAAATTGAATAAAAGACACATCACATTTGAGCGAACAATTTTTCCGACAAAAACTGGCCTTAGTACGCATATATCATTTGTTTATTTATTTTTTTCTTTTCTTTACATTTCATCCACTAGTTGTTTGTTTGTGTTGTAGAAGGAGATGTCATGTTATTCAAATGAGTGCCTGTAAATAAATCTATTTAGAGTCTTATGGAATAAAATTCCTCAGCAAATTGATGCAACCCCGATCTTCTTCCAAAATCGATAAATTTAAATATTTTTCTCATAAGTGTGGATTTCTTAGATTTCCATGTGAAAAATTCGTATCAGTATTTTCGTTGGGATATGTAAATATATATAAAAAATGTTTTTCCTTTCAACGATTTTCTAGGAATTGCGATAATCTTGTTGAGTGAAAACAGAGCACACAGAGAGATCTATGCCGATTTGTTTGTAAATCAATTTAAATGTGTAATGCGTTTTCTTAAGCGTTTGCATAAACTTTACTCTAGCTATATGTGTGTATAAATTGATGCTATTCGGTAAATTGCACTTTGAATTTCTGCTCACAAATTCATATATTCATTCCGAAGAATCTCTTAAGTTTAATAGAACTTGCATATTTGTAAGAAATAAAACAAATAAACAAAAAACTTGGTTTCATTACAATTGATTAGATTTTCTAAGAAAACGAAGAGCATGAATCATAATAATGCTGAAAAAAGACAGTTATTAGATAAGTGAATAATTTGTCAATATAATAGTGAGTAATACTCAAAAATAATCCTATAGCACTTTGAAATAACTAACTATTAAAATATTTCATGATATTCATTTTGTTTTTATTTTGAAATATGTATAAATAATCTAATTATGCTATGGAGACAATGCACATTTGTATTCATTTTTAATTATAAAAATCTTGTATTTAAAGCGTATTTTTAACTTTCAAAAGATATTTTAATGCAATTAAAAATTATAGATTTTTTTCCCTTTTACTTTTATATTACTAAAAATTCTTAAATTACTCCGAAAAAGTAACATTTGTCTTTCCTCTAAATTTGAATGTATTGAACAAAAAGATATATTTTAAGGTATTTCTGTGGTCAACTATTTAATTCGAGCAGGGGATTTAACACTATGTAAACTATTACTGAAACGACCGTATTGTGCACCTTGATTGATCAACATATACTTCTTTTATATAATTTCTTGAAAATAAAATATCTTATAAGCATTTTATCCATTTTGTATGGGTCAAATGTTTCATCTCCTCATTTTTTAGTTCTGAAATTGCTCACAAGATGGCTGTAGCACGGCGATAACAATACGTGTCTTTAAATTGGAAAATGCTAGCATCTAGAGCATTTTTTAAATTCACTGATTATATATAAAATTAAAACAAACGAATAAAACAAAAAACACATTCTGTCAGTAGAAATAATTAACTTATACTTTATTTTTATTCCGAACCCTGGAAAAAAATTGACATAATGCTCTAGTATTTTTTAGTTCATTGCAGAAATCAAAATCAATACCGTCTGATATTTTACAAAAATAAAAATAATTAATTAGGAAATCTTATGTTTTAAGTATTTTAATTTAAGGTATGTTTTGTAAGAAGAATGCATTTTTAAACGTCGCTTACAAAAACATTAGAGCTTTAAATGTGATGATGATAATATTTTTTAAAATAGTTAATTTAACGGCATCATTTTTCATGAAAAATGAATATCTTAAGCAAAATGTAAAGAACTTTTATTTTAAAAAATTTCTTTTTTAATTATTTTTGAGAATTCTCGGTAGCGTATGAAAAGAAGAATATATGAATTCTTGCAATCGTTTATCATTTCTCTGTTAGTTAAAGGAAAAATATAATAAAATAATGATTCTTTTTCATTTTTTAAAAGATAACTAAGTAAAAAAATGTTCGCTTTCGGTTCATGTTAATTGCGTCATTGTCATTCATGTTATGAAAAAATCCTTTTTTTCTCATACAATTCGAAAAAAAATAAGGAAATTAAGCCAAATCACAAATATTTGTCAATGATGCAAATATTTCATGGTTTTTTTTGAACATGTAAAATAGCTTAAGTTATAAGAGAATTGAAAATCATAGAGAACTTTCTTGTATTTTATTTTGTACTTCCATTAAATTTTTTTATTTATAAACGATAGTTTCTTAGAAAAATTGTTTATGAAAGTTTTTTTTAAATGTTCCATTTATAACATAAGAATCACAATCATCTAGAAAGAAGTGTGCAGCATGTTTTTGGATTCATCTTTCCTTCATTTAACAAAATGAATACGAACAAAATTATTTTCATTAAGTTAAAATTATTGCACATATATGTCTTATTATTTGCTATAAATCTGAAAGTGCTCTGTGGATAATGTTAAAATTTTAAATATTCTATAGTGAGTGAAATACATGAATTAAATAAAATTCCTCAACCAGTTTCTTTATGCAGGAATTTTTCTCACTCCATTTTATTGAATTTCAACACTAAAATAAAAAGTAATTTGAAACATCATATTAGGAAATATTGTAATTTCATAAAACTGTTCCGCCAAACTTCTCATTCAAAAATACTTATAAGATAAATGAAATTTGAATCAAGCTATAAGTAAAATAATTAAGTTTCTTTTACGTTTTTCTTTAATGTTTGAAAAATGTTAACAAGAATCAATAACTATGCTGATGATCAAATAATATCTTACAACGTTTAATAAATTACACAATATACTTGAGCAGAAATAAATTCTAAAATTTTCATGTAGGTAATATGATTCTCAAACATTTTAGTTTCTTTTTTTCCTACCAAATTAGTTGAGGAAGCAAAATGTTTACAATTAATAATATCGAAATTAATACATCCAACAGGTCAAGAAATATTTCGTTGTAACAATCAAAATAATAGATAAGGATTTGTTTTGCAGATTATTATTACTTTAGTTCGAGTTTTTATTACTTTTTAAAGAATTTTTTTCTTTTATTCCTTTGGCATATTAATATCTTTGATTATCATATACGCATTTAACATATGTAGATATAGAAAGCAATTTTTTTATAGTAACATTAGAAAATATATTCGCAATGTAATTTTTTTAAAAAATAGATGCTTTTCATTATTTGATATAATTTACAGAAAATATTCTGTAAATAAATATATTCGTGGAATACTTATTTTGTAAGCATGACTCGGGAAAAAAGTTTGTTTTTCTAAGCAAAATTGTTATCCAAAATACGGAATTAAGAAATATTTCACATTTAAGATGAAATCTACATAAATATCTTGAGAATAATAATTCTTCTTTTATTGTGAGCAATATTCAGAAAGAAATTTCTAATAGAATTATAGCGACAACATTTTTTAACATTTGACAACATTTTTCATATTAACAACAATGTTCTTATACGTATGAGACAAAATAGTTTGATTTTCTTATACATTTTCTAATAAATAAAAGAAAATTATTGTCAATGTGAAAAATGTTCAATTTCTTTAAAATTTCAACACAGAAATTTCATAGAAATCATATAAAATTTAAACTGTAACTAATGGTTCAAACATTAATATTACGCTCGTTTCTAAAAAATACAAAAAAAAATATACGAAATATTACAGATAAATAGGAGAGAAGGGCTATTTTAGAATTAGTACTAATGTAGTCAAACATATTCATAATAAAAAGTTTTATTATTTACAGCTATTAAATGTTATTGCTATTTTTGCGATATATAACTTATCTGTCTAATTCTATTAACATAGATGATCTTATTAAATTTCTAAATTATATTATAAGAAATTTGATACAAATAAGGTTATTGCTTATGAAACATTTATTACATAGTTATGTTACTGTTAAAACAAAATTATGTATCATTAATAATAAGATTTATAAACAGTTTAAAGGTATGTTAAATTTTAGACCTACAATAATGAGTATTTATTTACATTTTCATGAAGATAATTTTTGATTACATTAATTTTATAGTGTTTATACACATATTGATAATATATTATTTTCTTTCAAATTTATAGTAATAAAACTATTAAAACTTCTTTATCTTTTTATCCAAATATATTTAAATTTATTGCAAACTAATACTAATATAAATGAAGCCGAATATTTAGATATTTTTTCATATTAGAACACAATAAAAATTTGTATAATATATATGACAAAAGATAATTTTTTCCCTTCGTGATTCATAAAACTACCTTTTTTGGGAGTTCATTTTGTCTGAATAACTTTAGAAATATAATTTAAAACACAGGGTATTTACATTAATCTGGATGAATTTAAGAACATTTGTTTGGAAGCAGAATTTTCTTTGTATTTTTAAGCGTTACTTAAAATATAATAATGAAAATTTTTTGTTTCCCCCCTTTGGTTTGGCTTCAAAATATTTTCTTTTTCTACTAATAATACTGTTTTAAATGAAGTTTTTTTCTCTCTTAATATTTTGCTTTTAACTGTTTCCTATTTTCACTTCTTTTTCTTGTTCCTCTACTATTTTTAAAGTCTTTAAGTTTCTGCTGCATTAGTACTCTTTCTCTATGATAAAGATACTCTCTCTTAACTGCTACTTTTCCGATTGAAACATAAAATATTGGTACGTTAGTGTTAGATATGTATTTTGCTGTTGCCTAGCAATAATGTCTTGTGATTTCTTTTAATCTTATTTACTAACTTTTGGATTACTATGTACCTGCTTTAAGTGATTAATATTTGTGTATTTCTCTCTTTATATATATATATATATATATATATATATATATATTGTTATGTGTGTGTGTGTATGCAGAATATTAAATGATGTAAAAATAAAAAGAAATGTTAAAAACATTTATTAATAGAAAAGGGAATATCAAATTTTGGTTAATAGTTAAGGAGATGAGAAAATTTAACGAAAAGAAAACCAAGATATTTATCAAATTGAACCAAAAATATATTTATTAGTTGAAAAAAGATCCTAAAATCATTGTTTAATCATAAATTCTAACATATGAAGTATAAGTAAAATCATTGCGCAATTAAAAAAAAAATTGAAAGTTTATAAAACGAGAAACTTAAGGAGACAGCAAATCTACAAATGTCAAGAATAAACATTAAGATAAACGAAGCCAAAAAAAGTAAACAGAAAAGGCTTACTTAAAAAAATGAAAAATCTGACCAAATATGAGACAGTAAAAAGTATACAATGGATCGGAAACATTTTTAAATTATTGAAACTGACTTAGAACGTTTTAACTGGATTAAATCAGTTATTCTAAAATAATTGGAAGTACTTTTCCAGTCAATTATATGTTACAAATAATGGTTATGAAACAAAATCAAGCTGACATAAAATTAAAAAGAAAGAAATAATTAAAAAGAAAAAGAAACCCAGAAGAAAAAAGATATACTTAAAGAAATATATTTGTGAAACAAGAAATAGATCGTAAATATATACTATAAACAAAATATAAAATTATTGTATATGAATACAAAAAAGAAAAAGAAAAAAATTGCAATTAAAACTTATTGTGATTAATAACTGACCCTACATTCTAATCTACATAGAATGTACATCCATACATCCTACATCATTCAAACTAAAATCTCAAAAAGACCGAAATGAAATTGATTAACAACGCCATCTAACAGAACAGTGAATATTAAATCAAATAAATCTAGGAATTATGTAAAATTAAAATAAGAAAAATTATATGTATGAAATAAAAATAGCAATGAACAAATGAGTAATAAAATAGTAGAAATAGATTCAAAAATTATATAAATGAAATATTATGCTTTAAAATTATGTGCGTACATGTAATATTTTTTTAGATTGTAAAAGAAAAATGAGTATATTTTTCATAGCATAAAATAAGAAAAAAAGTTAGCGAAAATATAAAGACTATAATTAGAAAAAACAATGAAGTTAGTAAAAAGATAAAATATGAAATAAGTCGAAACACAAATCTGGACATGAAAAAATGGAAGGGATTATCCAAAGAAAATGACTATAACATTTGTAAATTCTGGGTCTGGTTTATGACGGATTTGCAAATTTTAACTAGTTTTACAGACACAACAGTTATCTCCTGAACAATTTTATAAGAAAACTCCGGAGATACAATGCAATAAAATATACTTTAAAAACCATAAAAACAAGAAACTTTAAAAATTAAAAAAAAAAAAAAAATATGGAGAGTTATAGAAACACCCACAAAGGAAAAAAAAGAACAATTTAATATTTAATCATAAGATTTAAGAAAATTAAAATCTTACATAAATTAATACCAACAAAATTTAACACAAACCTACGAATATTTTATAACCATTGAAACTTAATATAGAAATTCCATTTATCAAAAGAAAGGAATACTATTACAAAAAGTATTACAATTTCATTACACTATTACAAAAGAGTCTTAAAGCTAGCAAGTAAGAAACAAAATATAAACAAAAAAAACCCGGTAAAACCATTTTTAAATAACGTGAAGCAACACAGTAATCACTTTTATCATCCAAAGAAACTGTTTCAAGTAAAACTGGATACAAGAGAAATTCACACGTTACTGAAAAAATGAGATGTTGCAGTTAAATAAGGTGTGCGGTCCCCAATGATAGTCAGACTCACTACAAATGATTTCTTATACTTTGTATGACATTGTGCATGAGTTGCCGACTCGAAGAATTCCAAACATTACGAAGAGAACTTTTTTTCCTGCTCGATAGGATTCAGATCAGGTGAGTTAGCTGGTTATGGTACACTGTGGTATTTTCTATTTCAAGGAAGTCGTTGACTTGAATCGCAAGCTCACAAGGAGCGTTATCATAAGCCAGGACTACAGACCCGTAAACTGATGAACGTGATTCAAGAGCTTTAACCTTATATTATTTAGCAGAAACACGCACCGTCACAGAAATATGGAGGTCTGTTTCACCGTCCAGTATACCTGCCTACATATAACTCTCATTGAAATTATGATTTTCCTTAATGTTTCCAGAATTGAAACTAGTTTCACATTCTTATCATATCTTTAGTAGATGATAATCAGTGTTCAGAATAAAGACAGTTTCATTAAAGAACATCTATTGTCTCAAACTCGAGCAATAATGGTACTAACTCCAGTTTAAACGAGTTCAGGTATGCTTAAATGCGATGAGAATTTAAATTGTTCGTCGTCTGACATAGAGAGTAATATGATTGTGTCTTTGATAAACGATTTGACTTGAAACACATAATCCTATGGCAGAAAGGATCATTCAACTAGCAACTGTCCCTGTGACCTTACACAGTTTTCGTCATATGTCGTCATATTTCGTCATATCACCCACATTTTCCACTTTTGTTCAGTTTTTTTTTAAATAGTTTATCGATACACATATCTAAAGAATGAACTAATGGCGTTAATCCGCCTAGAAAAATTCTCATGTCTGTGTTACACTTTTTCATCAAATTCTTCGTATTATGCGTTAGATAGGATCTGCATATATCCAAAACTAAAAGACTATTTGGTTTCTTTCAGGCACCCGGAAGCCTTTTTGAACATACAGAAGAATGATGTAAATCATTTAAAATATTATGCTTCTGTTCATATTTTGGCGATAGTAATCCCATGAAAAAATATTTTAAAAGAAAATTTATATACATCTGTATGTTCAAGTATCAGTATAAAAAAGTAAACCCGATTAAATAAAATATTTTTTATAAATTTTTTCTCCAATTAGTTGTTGCGTAAATTTTGGGTTTTATTGTTGTTGTTCAATATCTCTTAAATGTTTAGTTCTTTAAAAAGTTTTTAATTTCATTTCTAATAAATTAACTCTCATTATATTTACCATTTAGTATTTAAATATAAACTCAATTTTATAATAAATAATAAACATTACCTTGTTAAGATTCATTGAGAAAATAATTATTACAATTAAATTCAGATAAATTTAAAATAATAATTTAGTTAGAAAACACATTTAAAAAAATCACACACCATAAATTTATTACTTCATTTTAGTTCCTGACATCAGGTTAAACGTTAGATTAAAAATAGAGTAATTATAGCAATAAATTAGAAGCCACGATTCAATTAGAACTTTTCTGCACAAAAAACATCCCTCTACACTCAATGATCCATCCCGTCGATTTAAGAATATATCTTTCACCTTTGAATCTGGTCCCGCTGATTACGACATAAAAACACCTATTAGGCAACTGCCTGATCTTTTACTTTTGAAGAACTATCACATCGCCCTCCCCATTTGCCGACAGAAATAAAAGGAGCGCTATCTCTCCCTTAATGAGTGAGGTTGCAGAAAAGCTCCTATTGATTTCAGATTAGTTGCTGAATCCTAATATATTCAATGTTCCTGGCGAAAAGAAAGAAAAGGAAATGCAGTGTCTCTTATTACAACAGAAAGAACAAAACCCAGGAACTTCTAGGTTCATTCTTACTTTGTTTTCGTTACCGACGGCCTGTATCTGGAATTTTCGGATTTATAAATGTTTTTGTATTTTATCAAGCTCTTTCTCTCTCTTTTAAAACAGACGGTGCATTTTTTTGTATTTTTTATTTTAAGCTAGGATTTATTTGTTTCGAATTCTCTTTCAGAGATCGCATTTCTTTGAAACTGTTCAAGGATTTCGGAAAATGGGTGAATTATTATTTTTGGTATTCAAACATTTCTGCATTGTATATAGTTATGGTTAGCATTCATTTCTTTCTTTGTTATTTTTACTTAAAATCTAAAGAAAACTTCCTTATTATGTAATCACAGACATGAAAGAGGGCTTACTGCAAACCTTTTAAGCTATATAAAACTTAATACCCTTAAAGGTTATACTTCCATTTCCATATGATGATTGCTCTTATTTATATTATGTTTTTATGATTAAGAAATATGATAAAAATGTATAACTACACACAAACAAACATATTTTGATCTAAAATTCATACATATTTTGTAGTTTTAATAGTTCATTTTTCTTTTAAAATACACCGGTACTTTATTTTTTATAGATAAGATACTAGTGTTGATTCAAAAATAATTATTATTGGAATAATTATGAAAGACCTAATGAAGATTTGATAAAACAGACACTCAGAAATCAATATAGTACATTTCAAAGTCTCATTAAGTCTTTTCTCATAAGAAAAGAGAGGTTATATCTGTATAATTATTTTATAAGTATTTTAATTAAAATTTAACTTACATTCTTAAATCTTTTTATATAATTACGTTAGTTAATTACGCTTGAATTCTTAATTAATTTTTTAATAATTAAATAGTTTTCATGTAAAATTATCTTTTAATATGAAAACGTTCTTGTTCAATTTGTTAAAAAGGCTTCAAGTAACAATTGAAAATTTGAATTAAACAATAAAAGGATTCTTAGGAAATGTAAAGATAAATTATCAATCTCTGAATTTTTATTTTGTAGACATTTCTTACAGTACTTTATTGGGTGGACAATTCCTGAGGATGGATGATATAATCGCCTATTTAAATCCAAAATGAAATGAAGCAAAATAGCGATCATTAGAATAAACGATAGAGATAGAAAATAAAGAGAATAAATTATGTTAAATTTGTTCCACCCTCGTTAATTCTATTGTGCCTTAATAAGTGAGTTAAGGGATTTCAAACGAATGGAGAGAGCAATTGTTTCAAATGAAAATTTGACCGGAAATAATTAATTACTGAATTTGAAATTTTCAGTATGTCTTCCTGATATCACTTAGATGATTTTTCGCGTGATCAAATAACAAATGTTTCCAGATAATTCAAATTCACCCATACCATAGTTTCAAAAAAGTACTTAAAACTACTGGAATGTGTAGGAAGTGGCCCCGGAGAGGTTGAGGTAGAAATACAAAAAGAAGAAAGAATCGGATCATTACTGTTCCGCAGGTGGAAATGAGTATTTTTCTGCCCCGGGGCAGTCAATTTCCCCCCAAACTGCAGAGAGATGCTTATAAAAATGAGAACTATATTTTCGCTAGCCTGTTGTATGTATGCCAGTATCGAGACTGCAATGCAGAGTCCGATGCAATGATGTTCTAAGCATTAAAATTGGACTGACATTAAGACTCAGCATACGAATTATTCTTAAATGAGAGTAAATTCAGTCTGAAATAGAATTATTGAGGCTGACTGATTTGGCATGAGAGGGATTCTGTATATCATCCAGAAAGTTTCCAGGAAAGAGACCAATATCTTATATGCAGTGTTTTAGTATGCGCGGGTTTCATGATCAAAAGCTGCATGTCCCAACGTGATTTCGTTTCTGAGAATAAGAACTGCCAAAGGTTCCATAATTAGAGTCTTACTGTCTTATGTTGGCCTTTTCTATTGTTCTATTAGGGATAAATCTAACTTTAAGGAAAAGATCACACACCATATTATCAATCAGTAGCTGTTCAGGAATGTCTAGAGAGCGAGGGTATTCAGTACCTCTTACAACAAACACTTTTCCAAACTTAAAACCTCTGAAAATGTATACGAAGCTTTTAGTAGGCGACTTGTTTGTCAAAATAATCCTCCAAGAAACCAGAATAGTTTTATCCGTGCTATGACAAAGGAATAAGACAAATTACTTTGATGAACATGTACCGTACAAACACTTTTCTCAAAGGTAGTTACTCTCATTTGCATACTTTTTTTCCATTGTTCGGAACACAACATCCAATGAGAACAAATTTCTTTTTAAAAGGTGCTCGAAACGTTCTGCATTGTTCAGAACCTTAAATTATATATGCTCTAAAGTCCGAACAATGTTACTACTGTAATTTATAAAGCTGGGCCTCCTTTATAAAACTGGGTTAAATTTCTTGATAAGGCTCATTTTCTGATCTACTCTTAACTATCGTTCCTAATATAAACACATACCTGGATATATATATATATATGTATTTCAACTTTTTTTTTTATTTTATCGAATAATCTACATTAGTAATATATTTTTAAATATGCATCCCCTTAAATTAATGCTCCAACTAACACCTCACGTTATAACTGTATCTGTCGTCTTTAAATTACGAAAAATTGACGGGCAGCTATGATATCAGAATTCACATTTTGTATTTTGTGTTATACATACATGAATATATACATATACATATATATATATATATACCCAAACACTTTTAAATACGTTAACATATAGATTGCTCTTTTATCTTGCGTGTGGTTTCAAAAAACAATTGCATCCACTTCATATAAGTTCATTATTTATGTATTATTTCTTTCTAATTAAAGATACTTCAATGCAATTAAGAATAATTATCGATATATGCATATTTAATTGCTAATTTAGTCGAACTATTTGCAGATTAGTTATAAACCGTAATTCATTATCTTTCACTGCATAACTAACTCAATGAGTTTAATTAAGCAAATAAAGATGAGCACACGAAATCAGTCAGATTTACTTCATAATTCAACAGGAAATAAATTAGAATACATGTAATTGAATGAACTTAAAACGCATTCATTTCAAGAATTAGGGAGTTGTAGAAATATATTTATTGGACCAAACTTAGAATAATACATTAGATATTTAATCTCATATGAATAAATAATTTATTATTCATTAAGAAACCTTAAGGCAGATTTTATATTTATAGTTGCAAAGTCCAGGAATTTATTTCAAATTTATATGAACATTACATCTCTTTCCCAGTAAATGGCTAAAAAGTATTGTTAAAAAAGATTACAAAAGAAATAATTATTGCATTTTTCATTTAATTACTTTTGGTTTATTAAAATTGACGAATTAAAAATCGCAATTCAGACTAGGCACGTAATAATTTTTTTCCTGTCAGGCCTAGATTTAAAAAAATTAAAATTTTATTTAGTAGAAAATGACAAGGATGATGATTATAAAATATCATATTCTAATTTTTTCTGTTCTTTAACACAAAAGTAAAAAGTTTGTCTCTATTTTCTGAGGCAATTCCAAATTATCCCTTAATTCAGGCGATCACGAGCTCATTAAGTCTGCAGAATCAACTTTTCAAACGGTCGCAGACCTGTAAGGATAACCCCTCAAGTTTATCGAAGCTTTCAAAGTCTCTCAAAGTCTCCTCATCCTATATCATGTAATTAACACATGCTCTAAAGAAATCCCTCCACATAAATTCGAAGGCAAGGTAATATTCCCTCTGTACTGCTGTAAAGAAAGACGGTGAAGCTACGTATGTAGTATTCTGCCTTTTCGCTATATTCTTTCTCCTTCGCTTCGTCCTTGAAGGCTGACATTGCGCTGTTGATCTATTCAAAAATGAATATAAAATTGCCTTTCTCTCATCCAAGAATAAATAGACTTCAGTCAGAATTGTTTCTGTGATTATTATAGCCATGGAATTCTAATATCATGTTTACATGTACATTAAAGTTACCATTACACACACACACACACACACACACACACACACACACACACACACACACACACACACACACATATATGTAGGTGTGTGTGAGAGAGAATGAGTGTATAAATGCGTGTGTTAATATCTTTCATAAACTAGAGCAAAATTTTATTCAAAATTTTAAAAAAATAGAATATTTCGACGAATTTCGCGAAAAGTGTATAAAAAAAGTAAAATTAAGGCATCTGGACAAATATGTAAATATTTAGTGTCAATTATGTAGCAAACATTTATGTGTGTACCGTACATTTAGAAGAAAATATTTTGAAGGCCCATAAGCCAATTTCTTTGCTTAATTCGTTCGCTCCCCTCGGCGGTTTTCTGGGTTTTTTTTCTAACAGTTGTTAAAATACAAACGAAAACATTTAAAAGAGTAATCATTAATGTTTGGATGATGGAATAAAGCTAGTGAATCGTCGGGAGACTTCAGATAAGGTAGTCTCAAGCGAAGATTATAAAAGAATTTCATATAACATCCAATGACGTTATCAACTCACAAGGATATTATTTAATGAAATCAGATTTTTTTTCATAGAAAAAAATGCTAGGCAAGGTCATCAATAGCCATGTTGATTAAAAAATATTGATATTTCATTGAGGAGTAGCAGGAATGCAACAACTTCTCATATATCTAGAGCTTTATATGACCTAAGGAATCTTAGTTTTAAATATGTCTCCGTGAGAATCTGTTAAAAGAAACTCATGTATGGCAGAGCATGTGTGATATTAAGATATTCATCAAGTTGGACGGACATATGAACCTCTACATCTTTGACAATGGCTCTGAAAATCCTGTAAGTTATAGAGATGAAATCTTGCAGCACTATGTTTGTCTTTTTAAGCATTTTGGCCCTGAATGACAGAAAGCAACCACATTAGGCTCATCTGGAACGGAAGGTATTCACCGGACGGATTGTCCAGACCTTAAATTTAAAAGCAATATTTTGAAATCACTTGGGAGACAGTGGCTATTCGCCCCCCCCCCCCCCGAAAGCCATACAGGAAGTGTAAACAGCACTGCAAGAGAAGAGTAACCGAAGGTCAAAAGTATACTATCATATATCCCGGACGGCTTCAAGTTCTGACAGATATGTTACTATAAACCTTAACACTTTATTAGGCCCTTTTTTGTTTCATTTGTTCTTATCCCATTTACATTCCAGCACCTAATACCAGTAAATATGATCGTGCCTGTTCATCATAAATATTCCATGATTTTTTGATAGCATGAATATAACCCTATGTACATACCTCATTTAATAAAGTCTATCAAGTATTTCTGGCAGGAAATCAACCCAAATGAATTTTTTTCAGATTTTGATCACTAGAGTAGAGTAACAAGTAAAAATAAAATATTTCAATTTTCCTGTGCTATGCCCACGCTTTGTTAATGCATTAAAGTATTTCTAAGAAAAAATAGCAGTTAACATTTACGTTCAAAATTTCCATCTCATTCAAAAGTATATACTAATCCTTAAAGCAATTTTTTTTTCTATCTTGAAAGATGTCAGGTATTTATTTTTTTTACAAAAATGAATAAGTATAAATATTTATGAAGTTCTTTAATTTAAAAAGAAATATATGAACTATTTAAATTAGTCTTTTTTAAAAAAATATTTTTCTAGTAATAATTAAGATAAAATAGAAATATATAAGCTCATTTAAAAGTTTTTGTGAGACTCCAAAACAAAGGGAAGGGGGAAATGGGAATGTAGACATAAACAATGAAATCATTAATGAGAATGTAAAGTTAAATAGAAATAAAAAGATTAAAGGTTATTAAAAATATTTATTTTTAAGATTTATAATAATTATTTATTCAATAATCTTCTTAGAATATTTTTTTTTCCCTTTCAAGACTCTTAAGATTTGGTAAATGTAAAACAAAAAAAAAGTATATAAATATTCTCAAAGACATTTAAAATATAAAAAAAATATTAAAAAATAAATCCATATATAATAATATTTAAAATATTAATCGTATTATAAAGCAGTATTTATTATTATAAGCAATTAAAAATATTTCAGTTGTGGATAAAAATGGAATTTGATGTTTTCTCTCCTTACGTTACTGAAAAAAAAAACATTAAATATATATTAAATTTAGTAATTAAAATAAATATACTGATATATAATTTTAAAAGTCTTGTTAAAAATGATCTGATTTAAAATTAAGTAGCCTTTTTTAACTGTTTTGACTGTCATTCTATTTCAAATATTTATCTATTGAAACTCATTGGTATCTAACAACGTTATAAACTCGAATTTGGGAGAAAATATTAAATTTTTTTTATGTCCATTAAAATATGTCAAATTTTATTTTTCGAAAGCTACTTTCCATTTATATATATAATGCACAGAATTGAAGTTATAAGCATTTAAATACTAAATTATTTTTTTAAAAAAAAAAAAACTGGAAGTAGTTATTTTGAAACCATAGGTTGAAGTTTTCTCAAAATTATTTTGTTTGTTTGTTATTTTTGCAAACATTGAGTACATATATTTTTTTAGAAAAAACTTTTTAAATACATTATTATTCCTTTTGTGGAATCTGGTATCAGATTTAGTTGTAGAGATTTCGAAATATCAGCGGTAATACTAGACACTGCTTACTAATTTGAAGAGTTAAATAAATTTAATTCTTTTCGATTTTTGATTTTCATTTGCTTTTACTTTTCATTTTATATGTTTTTGAAATAACTATTTAAATTTTATAATGGATTCTTAGATTAATATTTTTTTTTATTTAAACCATTGCTAATTGGAAAAATAAATATCAGTATAAGATAAGAAAATTTCAAATTAATCGTCTTTCTCCTTGTAAGATAACTGAAAGTCAGCAAGAAAAATGAACTTAAAATTGGAAGCATAGAAACAATAATTAGGAAAGCTTCAACACAGAAAAAATGCACTTAATAATAAGTTTTGCTCTGTTGCTTGGATCTCAAGGACGAGATCAGTTTTAGTTTTCGTTCCAATATGTTGTTGAATGCACAAACTCAATTTTGTTCCTTACTTTTAATCAACTGAAAAAGAGAAACAAAACGTATGAGATCACTATTCAGTTTGTACTAGTTATGTGACTGATAGGAAAATACCATAATTCTTAGATAAAACAGTGGGCTGCGTTAGATATATCATGGATATTAGTCAGCTTTCAAGAACATGTAAATAAATTATTAAACTGTGATGTTTCTTGTGATGGCAACATCATGATGGAAATCCGTAATTTTCCTCCTAGTCAAGATTTCCTCAAGATTCCAGTACTTTCTGAAATCTTCGTTTTATATCCAAAGTCGCAAGCCTGTCGCCATAATGTTTCCAAAATTCGCCAAAGTTCAGGAATTATTGTTTAAGCTTTCCTTGTCACAGACAAAATTTTTGTAAATGTATTTCTTCTTTTATATGAATAACGCTGCAGAAAAGTATCATAACAAGTTCATAACAATATGAAAAAATATCTTTAAGTATAAGTTTATTCAGCATATTCAGAATAGAGTCAGAATTCATAAACTCAAACTAAAATCCGATCAGAAAAGAATGGGTGGGAGAAGAAATCTTACCAATACATTTATTAATAAATTACAAAATTACAATGTTATTGCTATATAAAGCAGTGCTCTAATGATTTGACCAGAATACAAAGCGCTTTAATAGTATTTAAATATGGGTGTTTTGGAATGGATCATCCAATGTATGGCCATTGCCAAGAGAGCAATTTAGTTAAGGTAAATATAGTTTGCTATTGCTTATGGAGCAAATATAGATGAAAAGTTCAAAAGCCATTGAATTAAAATACTCTGATTTATATGATCAAAATTTGCTAAAAAAAGCTCTCTCCATGGCCAAAATTACAATTTTCTTTGGGGACATACAGGGTGACTAGAAATAAGCTCCCCAGTAAGGTACTTTAATATCTTTATAATCACTGAACATAAATCATTCAAACTTTAAGAATGAACAACAATAACAACCAACTTTGCTTAGCGTATGATATAAATTTTTCTTCCCCTGTCTTTGCATATTCTGTCAAAATGCCAAGAGATACACCATTCCAAGATATACCCTTTTCACCGTGAAAACATTTTACGAAAGCAACAAAAGCTCCGTTACAGTCACAAGAGCATTTGCAAACAAAAATAGAGAGCATTCTGACCCTAACTGGAAAACAATGATATGATTAATTGAAAAATTCGAGAATACACGAAGTCTTTGTTACAACATGAGCCACAATATTGGTCAAAAGGCAACTGTTTCCACATCTTAAGATGTGGGAAAAACAAGAGAAAGAGCAAAGTCCACTGAAATCGATCAGATAAGCAGCGCAAGAAGTCGGCATTAAACGAGGAAATTTGCTGAAAATTATCGTCAACGAGTTGAAACTATTTCCGTACAAAGTCCAAGTGCACCATACATTGTGTAAGGCGGGAATGGAACAACGACTATAGTTTGCCAATTATGAACTTCACCACAATCGATGTGATGAAAGTTTTGTTTAGTGATGAAGCTCATTTTGATCTCGATGACTACGTCAACAAAAACAACTGGCACATTTGCGGATAAGAACACCCTCATTTTGAAATCAACTATTTGCTACACCCACTGCGTGTCACTGTCTGGTGACAAATGTCAACTCGAGGAATAGTCGGAGCCATTTTTGTTGACGGAACTGTCACTAGTGAACGCTATTGTGACATGTTGGCAAATAATTTCAACCCGGTTATTCAAAACGATCCCGAAATCGATTTGATGTGACTTACGCAAAATGGCGCTCGACCACCTTGCACCTCCAAAGTTTATGCTCTGTTGGAAGAGTACTTTCAAAATCATGTGATTATTATGGGTTATCCGGACCACACATGAAGGGTCATTAACTAGCCACCTTATTTTTCCCGACTTCATTCCGAGTGACTGATTTTTCTGGAGAAATCTTAAAGATAGAGTTTATTTGTAGAATCCGGTTTTGCATAAAACGGTTTTTGAGCTGAAATGTGGATTCAAAGACAAATCGAGGCTATTGATGTGCCAACATTCGTGTTTGTAATGCTCTATTTTGTTCCGCGTATGCCATTGCACGTGATGGCAGACATATCGAACTTGTGATTTCATAAATTTAGAATATATGCCTCTTTTCTGTAATTGGAATAAAACATATCGATTCCCCCATTTATTGTCATTTAATTTTACATTTGAGACTATTTTTTCTGGTCATCTGTATATACAGTTCATATATATGCTATTCATTTTAATGATGGCTTTTAGGGATAGCTGAATATTACATAAACTAGAAACGATTTCTGGGCAGCATGTAGATTAAGTCTTTATTCGTATTCTGACTCCAAAATATATTTTTTATTTTCAGCAAAAATGTCCAGAAAAATTTTTAGAACTGCAAGATCATATTGAAAAAAAAAGAAAGTAGAAAATATGATTTATGTAAATGAGAAATTTTGAGTTTATTTGTTATGTATACTTCTGTTTTCTACATGAGTTTTATAATTATGTCAATTTTCGAAAAATTGAATTTTTTTAACTATTACAAACTTTAAAAGATTATAAAACTCCATAGCTTTATATCATATTTTCATACAATTTAATATAAATATTTTTCATATTGTTCTTCAGAGGATGGAATAAGATATTTGTAATGTATAATTTATAAAAGTATTTATTCACATTTAATTGCATAAAAAAGGGGAAATTTTTAAGCAAACTCCTCTTGCTACTTAGACTCTCAATAACTCTGTGAAAAATTATGAATTATTTCACAGTCCTAGTACGAACCCTGTTAAAACGTCATACTCATGTACATGAAAAATAATAATGTTAACGAAGGCAGTTTCATGAATGAAGAATAATTTGCAAATATGCAAAGTTTCCCTTTTTTATGCTAAAACATTGCATTTTTTAAAGGTTTTTTTTATTGTAATAATATTTTAAAAATATTTTTATGTATATTCTAATTCAGTCGAAATTAAATATCAAAACATATTTAATTATACGGGTTTTTCAAAATCATATAGTTCCAAACTTAGTTGGATTTCTTATAAAATGTTGGTTATTTATTTTCCAAATGGCGAACAAAGCAAATGTAGTTTTTGGTGGCCAAACTTTTCTAAGGGTAAGGAAATATCTAAATTGGTGTAATCTTTTAAATTTTTGCCTCTATTTTACAGAAAAATGTACACTTATTTAAAAATTAATATGGCAACTTACAAAATATTTTTAAAAAATCTGTAAATTTCTTTGAATTCTTATGTAGCAGATACAAACTTCATTTTTCTTTTACATTGAATTTTAGTTTCTAATAATAACAGTTTATACTGAAAGAAACTACTGATAGCATTTCATTTAAATAATAAATTTACAATTATGTACATTTTAAAATTTAAATCACGTAAGTGGATTCAAAATGTAAATATGAAATCATTCTTCTTGAAGTTTTTAAAGGTTATTGAAAAAGATTTATGAGATAGATTAGGATTTCAAATGGATAAATAAGCGTCACATTTTAGGCTGAGGACTGCTGGTGAAACTGGAACAGGAATAAAATTACATCAATTGTGCTTAAGATTGTGTTTTTCTATTCATACTTTTTTATCACATCATTTGAGGACTCTGAGCCCCAGTTATATTTATTACGCTGAAATAAACATTATCTACATAATGTTTTTAGCTGAAATGAGACACGTATTTAATTCCACAGCTCATGAATATAAACAAAAAGAACGAAATTTTGATCAGTACAAGATATTCTTGAAATTAAGCCAAACATAAGACTATCAAACCAAAACATCTGTACATAATCTTTAAACACCAAGCACTAAAGAAACTAAATTTTCATTTTAATAATTGAGCATAGTTGATCAGACACACTGAATAAATTTATTTATAGTCTTTCTACGTGAATACCCATGTAATAAACCTTCGACTTTTTTTTAAAAAATAAAACAAGATTGTTCACTTCCATGTGTGATCATTATTTAATTTCTTAAATAGGACAGAGATAATCTTTAAACTTGCTACCCAGCTCAAGATTCACATTTTAGTTAGGCTTTTGAAGTAATTCGAGTTAGAATAATTTGATATTCTTTTTTCTTATGTTTGATTTGTTCATTTATATTTATTTTAAGTTTTAATAAAAATATGACGGATGTATTTAAACATGAAATTAGAGGTAATTTGCTTTCTTATTGAAAGGAAAATTGCATTTATATCATAATTATTCCTCCTTTCCCTTTACAATAGCTTGGTTTATTTGCAACTTCAATATATAAAACAAAACAAAACATACGACCATTTTAACTTAAAAATATGCTTTATTAAATATTATTTGTTTGAATTAATATGCCTGAATATTTGGATAGAAATGTTTATTTTTCAATTAATACATACAACATAGAAGTTTTATGTTGGAGATTGCGCACTAAGAAGTAAAATTTAAATTTCCCTTATATTAAATTGTATCAGGTAAATACTTGAAATATGTTACAGTTTGATCAGTGTAAATATGATTTTCTGAGACGTTTTAGATTTAAATATATTTTTCTCAAAATCCCACAAATGGTTACCCTTTCTTTTCCATTGAAGATAATTATTCCTCTAGTGATATGTAAATTTTTGAAGTCTTATGTTAAATTGCATCGTATGCCAGTTTTTAAGAGAATACATTAATAAATATTTCAAAATTAAGGAATTCTTAAAATGTAAAAATGCATTTATATTTCAAATAATTTGTTAGATTTTTTTTATAATTTTTTTTTTCAAATATTAATTTATCTGGATATTTTTGTGCTAAAAATCAGTTTTGATGCCATTTAATTACGTCCATGAAATGAATTTTCCCCATTCAGAAATTCAACGTAAAATAAGTGTAAAAAATGAAATTAAAAAAATTAGTACATTTTTTTCAATTCACAAAAAGAGGCACTAATTTCAAACAGTTTCTTTGAAGTTTATACTTTTTTAATATATTTTTCTTCTTTTCTTCATTTAAATTAAAATCTCCCTGTCACTTTAGGTAAATCCATCTCATTAAAATTACACAAGTAAATGTATAAAAAACCCTACCATGTCTGGTTAATTTTTTAAAGCTGAATTAATTCAACGAATGTAATTTACTGAAATAAGAATGGGATCCGATTTAACATGAACAATTTATAATTAATTTCTTGAGTGGAAGAGGGAAAAAACACCGTAAGGAAACTAAAACTCCCTGTAACGCTTTCAACCCATTAAAAATTTATTTTCTTATATTACAGTTCTTTGAAATAGATTCACCCTTAGGATTTTTTGAAGTCTCTCTCTGTCGCGCATCGTTTGAAGTAGGAAAAAAAAAACTGTTATCGAAGATATGAATTGTTAGGGGAGTAAACAATTGAGCACTGGAAGTCTAAAGAAATATTTTCAACTATACTTACGGGAATGATTCGAAATGAATAGTTCGGTTTCCGGTAGAGTGGTGTAAACATTTGATGACTTGAAACAACCTGACAAAGAGTAATCTGATTATTTATAACTGAAGTTTTAAGAAACTGATACATATTAAATACTGATTAATCTACATATAAGTGATGTTTTCATTACGTAATTTAATATCATTGGCCAAAATATGCTACATTTTATTAAAATTTTCATAAATATCATAGATTAAAATATAGTGAATGAAAAAGGTAAAATAAATCTTGGGGAAGTAATTAAAATTGAGAGATGTGGTACTGAAAAACATATCAGTAAGATATTGAATTCCATGTCTTTTATATTGCAAAAATGCTGCTAGGTTGAAAAACTTGATTTTAAAAAAATGACAACCTACAAAACCATATTTAGTGAATAAAAAATCTGCAAAATTTAAAGCACTAAGCAAAAATTCTTGCTTACATTATGCGCTCATTCTAAGAAAAGAATCCTTTTCAGGTGATAAAATGACAAAATCTATTTTTCATTACTATGTTTCTTGTGGTAAATTCTTTTATTTATTTTCTCTTTCGTCTTTTCAAAATGAAATATACTTTAATGGATCTATCAAGCTCATAAATTATAATAAATAATAGCGTTCTAAAAATCACACCTTATTTTGAAAATTTAAATCAGTAATAAAATTTAAAAAAAAAAAAGAAATGAGATTATTAAATAATGAAATGAAGCAATGAAAAGAGTAACATTTTCATAAAAATTTGTCTTCTAAATGTAGAAAAATCATTTCATTTATATTTTTGTAAAAGATATTTTAGTCAATGACTATTTTTGTGGCATTAAAACATAGATAGCGTTTATGTTTTTTTTAGTTATGAAGCTTACTTTTACATATAATAATGTTACATATAACTATATTATATGCAACTTTAAGAAAGAAATTCTATTAAATTTGTATATGTTCAAAATATTTTACTCTATTGTTTTTAACAGAATAGGATTAATGATAATATATTTATTTAATTTCATGCATTTTCTTCTTTGTGAAATCAATTTTTACTCATGATACATCTGTTCTATTAAAATCTTGTACTCTTTAAAATGATAATAGATATTTTTCTTAAATCAGTAGCCCTTCACACTGTTATCTTTCTTTAATAAATAAAAAATGTTTCAATTTTTTTGTATTAAATTTTTAGTAAATGTCATAAGATAATGTTTACAAAAAACATTATTTTACATTTTAAACTATAAATAATATATATGATTTAGTTTAATATTTTTCAATTATCCAGTAATCATATATTTTTTCACAAAATTCAGAGGAATGATTTGTTTTCTAATTAAAAAAAAAATTCATATTTTAAAATTTTTTTGTTAAAGAACTAAATTTATGGTGAAAATTATTAAAACTATTTAAAATATATGATTCTTTTCTACATGCATAAACACTTTGACTATCATAAATAAGTATATCAGTATTTTTAAATATGGAAAAGCTTGTATTTGAACGTATTAATTTTTATCAAATTTCATAATTAAGGTAAAAATACTTATTGACTTTCTTACAGTTTTTGTTAGCAATACAAATAGTCCCATTTTTTTAAGAAAATTAAAATTCACTAAATATCCTTATGACTAAAAATTTATTTCTAAGCTCAAATATTTATGTCATCTGCTTAAACTTTACGAAATGATTTTGGAAATACACCACTTTTTTGGTAAATGTTCTCTCATTATAAAAACTTCTTTCAGAACTCCAAAAACAAAGTATCCTCTTCATTAAAAATCAACCAATATTCCTCAGGCTAAAAACAACTGTCAGTTGTTCTTGCTTTCGCGGCCTTAACACTTAACTTAAAAAAGAATTTTTATTCGTTTTTATTGAAGCTATAAAAATCTAAGTTTTTCTTGAGTACTGATCAATGTATTTTCACTTTTTTTGTTCTGTAGATGCATTGGTAATTCTGGGAGTAGAAAAATTGTGCTTCCGGGTTACGATATGTGTTTCCTCCCTGATAAAACAGAAACACTAAAAATAAATTCAAGTTAGTTTTTTTGATTAATATTGATGAATACCGAATTTATATATTTATATTATTTTTTCCTAGAATTTGTATTGATGCTTGCTTTTCTTCTCATTCAGCAGTAATCATCTTAAAAGGTTTTGTTGTAAGTAAATCAATAGAATTAAAATTCTGATATCTCTCTTTTTCCTTATATATAATTTTCAAAAGATGTATTATAAAACAAATAAGTAAAAAGCAGAAATAAATGGTCACATTGAATCAGAATTATTACCATTAATTATTAATTGCATTTAGATTATTAAAATACTCGTAGTAGGAATTACATTAGATTTAACAAATGAAATTTTATTGATTATACTATATGATTACCATTGGGAAATAATACAAAAATGGTACACACACATCTTCTCTAATTCTTTGAAACACATTTGAAATGTTTAAATAATCTGGAGTACGTTCAAGATATTTAATTTACTACTCTCAATTTTCACTTCTGTTCTAAGGCAGTGGTGCACAAAGTGAGCGTCGAAGCACCATAGAGAACCTCGACGTCTTCACAGGAATATGATGGATTTTCATATTTTTAATCTCTTATTTATGACTACACAGAATTTTAAAAAGGATAGGGTGGCCTTCGTAAAATTTTGTCGTTCCTAATTCAAAATAGATGTCGTGAGTTGAAAAGGTTTGGGAACCACTGTATAAAAAAGTATTCATTTTTTAAAACTTATACTGTAACATGTATTTTAAAAATATAATTCATGTTGAATTTTCTTCATATATTTACACCGTTTTTAAAAGATAAAAAATCGTGGGATAAGTATGCAGATTCATTACATAAATGTACAATGAAATGATTATATTTTCAAAATTGTAAAAACCATCATTGAAAGTGCGAACAATATATTGCATTAGATACTTAGGGAAGCCTTTTATAGTAAAAATGCATATTATATACAAAGTGTCATTTGCCAAAATCTTTAATGAATACGACAGAAAAAAACAGCACAGTACGGATTAAATGCAATCGAAATATTACTTTGGCATTGAAATATTGAAAATGATCTCATCCTGGTGTGTTATAGAATGTTTCAATTTATCACCAGTATATCAATGAATTGTTAATATTGTAGGACAAATGTAATTTCACACCAAGAATAATGAGTTTTTTCTTCTCAAAAAACACAAACCTGTTTAGCAGCACCAGTTTGGTCTCCGCCGTATGCGAATGCAGTAAACATCAACTATATGACTGATATAAAACTCATCATAGAACTCTATGGAATATCAATCTGTTGAGTGCCGATGAAAACCATGATGATCAGTACTAACTTACATACAAGCTATTTTATCAATTATGATGAATGCTTTCATCTTAAAGTACAATGGAAATAAGGCTATCACTTAGCAAATGGTTGTGAATTGACGATACGTTTAATCGGTTTTAGCATTTCAATAGCAAACAATTATGCCTTTGTAGCACTTCACCCGATCGTGTAAACTGCCTATCTAGTATTTTTACATTCTGGCTTTTCAAACTTTCTATGTCACCAATGTTTTTATTTCAGTAACAATTTCTACTAAATTAAAATCGTATCCCTGCTGCCAGATTAAAGATCTGTTTTGGTATTATTATTATTATTGATGAACCCATTGAGCTAAAAGCTTCTTAAATACTGAATAAAAAATAAAATGGTAAATATTATGTTAACATCAGTAAATTTCTAATATATATGTTTAAAGTTTTACCCATTTAAAAAATAAATAGCATAAAAATATACCGTACGTTTCTTTTTAATACAATATTTGTTATTTTATTAATAAAAATTGAAGATACATATCAAAATTTTTTAAAATATATTAAATAGAAAAAATATTGCTTATAAAAAAGGGGAAAAACTTCACTTGAAGAAGGGAAAAAGTAGGACGATTGTAATAATAAATTCAAATCAAAATGTATAGATTTTTTTGAATTTAAAAAGAAGGTAATGATGTATAGTTCTTTACCTTAGTACAACACAAAAAGATGAAATAGAATGGATGTTCAGGAATAATCGAAGGTACTTTGGGTTTATTTCTTATAAGCATTACAGTTTTTTGGACTTTCTTTTAAATACACGTTAACGGATATATCAACGTGTATATGATATGTTCAGTGTATATAGAATATTATACTCATAAAATATTTTATAAATTTCATATTTTCCAAAATAAAACACAGCAGTGTTTTAGAATTTTTATTTAAATATTTCTTAAAACTTTACAAAGCACTCCCTTGATTTTATTTTCCAAAATATTTCATTGTGTCCTTATCTCAAGCCCTTCTGAATACCATTAGGATGTTGGCGAAATTTAATTCTGTAGATGTTTAGATATGTTTCAAATGTATTCAACCGTAATTCCTCAGCGTATAGATTAGAACTGTGAGGTGACATTTATGTAAAATAATTGTAACGATGCGATACCGAGATAAATTTTAAGCTGAAGCTCATTCCAGTTAAATGAATATGACATTCTGCAGAGGCATTATTGTACCTCTTTATCAACAAGTACAGTTATGCGAAACTCTGCATTAATTATTTCATGAAATTAAACTGTTAAATTATGTAGTAAATGACTTCTGACTCTATGTATAACATTATGTATTTATCTGTCATTTAATTATGTAATTAAAATGTATTAATAATGCGCCAGTTATAGGAAGGTATTTCATTAATAGCGAATACATTTTCAATCTGAAATATTGATATGCATTACTTTACATAACAAAATACTTTAATATGTATTTTCGTACATATTTGTATAAAGTTCCTAATTAATTAATTAAAGTGTTTTGAGTAGTGTTGTGGCAGCTTTTGATATTAACTTATATAACTATGTTACCTAAATAAACTCTCTATCTACACTCTTTGCTCGACATTAGGTTCTTAATTAAAAACACGAATTTTACTCATGAGTTTTGAATAATAGTAGGCATTTCATAGATTATATTAGCATTTTATGTTCTTTAGGCTGATCCAAGTAATATACAGAAATGAAAACAATATAAGAAAGTTTTTCTCTTGGGTATAATTTAACGTCGTAAACTAATAAGAGCAATATGAATGCAATTGGGTGTTTACTTTAGATGTTGTGAAAGCGTTATAGAGACACATTGAAGGCTCCATTTTCTCATTCGTTTATCATTATTTAAAAAAAAATGAATAATTAAAAATATTTAAAACATGATTTTGTCTATGAAATTATTACACTAAAAATTCTGAATCTATTCACATATGTTAATTCTCCCACATTTGATAAATGAGAAATTAAATTTATGTTTTAAATAAGTTTTTTTTTAAATTACCAACCATTATTATTATTTTATGATTGTTAAATTTTACCTTGATATGTTTTTTCCCTCAAAAATATGTCTAGATATATACAGGAATTTTGAAAATATATGTGTGTTTAGGATAATGCAGATTGTGCGATTAAATATTGCCGGTGCATTTTTAAAGCCAAAAAGTAAAACTTGGAATTCATATAAGCCTTCAGTGGTAATAAATCCAAGTTTTTGTTCATCTTTCTCATGAAGGCGTATGTGCCAGTACCAGATGCAAGATCCAGGGTTGAGAAAATTTTAGCATGGGTTAATTTGTCTAAAAAAGTTTCAATTCTTGGTATAGGTTCAACATCAGTTTTACACAGAGCATTCACTTTGCGATAATCAATGCACAACCTACTTCTATTTTTATAAGCTAAAATTACAGGGGAGGAATAATTACTAGTAGACTCTTTAATTAATCTAGTATTCAATAAATTTTTTACTTGTTTATTAATTTCCTCTTCATCAGTGGATGATATTCTGTTAGCTCTTTGAGAGACTGATAAGTCAGTATTCATTACAATTCTAGGGGGTTCTATTCTAATTTGACCAAGATCATATTTACTTTTCGCAAAAATATGCAAATATTCAGATACAAGATACTACACAGAATCAAATAGTTCTTTTACAATCAAAGGTGGAAAAATATCCTCTGAGGTACTGACCATATTATCCTGAGGGTCTCTTGTTTTTCTGGTTTCTTTTAATACATGTAAAGATATTTGTTTTTTACTCTTAGCATGCAAATTTGTAAATTTTTTTTTTTCATTTTGCACTATTCGATTTTTACAACAATCAATAATTAAATTAAAAAGACTACAATCTGGGAGTCCTAAAATTATGTAAGGTAAATGCTTATGAATAATATATAATCTTATTTTTTCTTAATTTCTCCTATTTTTAAATATGTCTCACACATTTGTTACAATTGGAAATTATCATGGGTTTGGTTTACTTTTATAGACTAGTCTTCTTTCTTTTTAAGTGAAATTTGTTGACAATATCTGCAGAAATAAGTGAGAGAGTGGATCCTGTGTCAATAACAACGTTGAAATATTCACATAAAATAGGTAAATATCCCAAGCTAGCTAGGCTTAGGGTTGTTAAAGTAGGTGATTTGGTTGAGAGGTGTCCGGACACTAATAATTGTCAGTGTACTGGGCCCTGAGCATCAGTAGAGGTGTTTTGATTTTCCCTAAAGTTTTGATTAGGACTAACAGGGTTTCCTGTGCACTGGGAAACAGAGTTAGGCATGGGTACATTAGTCAAAAAATTAGGTGGTCACAAAGGACATGTTTGTGACCAATGATGCGCATTAAAAATGCCTTGTCTTGCGCAAAATTTACAGAGTAAAGGTAGCAGTCCCTGCTGAAAATGAGAATTGTGATTTGGTCTAATGTTAAAAGGTGGACGATGATTAGAGAAATTGTTTGGATTCGATCTAGAGTAATTTTGGAAATTAGGCCTAAAATAGTTGGATAGTCGAGGTAAAAATGAGGTTAATTTCCTGGTCATAAAAGGTGCAGGTGGTCTATTATAATGATTTGGTCTACTTCTAACCATGGGTTCATTATTTCTGACACTACTTGATTCAGGAGTAGATTGTTGTATTTTAAAAAGTTAAGTTACTACTGTAAGCCATTCTGATGGGAAATTAGGTGGGTTTATGGTGACTAATTGTTTTGAATGGATAGGCAACCCATCTGTTAAACATTCTAAAATTAGTAGAGGTGAAAGTCCCAATTTTCTGCCACAATTTAATTTTTTATGAAAGTAATCTGCTAAGGTCTCATTCGATTGAAATTTATATTGAGAAAAATCAGTAAAACTAATTACACTGGGTTCAAGAAAATTTTCAGTTAAAATACAACAAAGATCATTGAAATTGGTAATATCCAAGCATGGATTAATATATTGAGTTAATGCTGAGCCCTTCAGAAAATTTGAAATATGTGCAAGTTTCCAAGCCTCATCTCTATGATTTTCTTTACATGCCTGATTAAAATGGCTTAACCACAATTCCATTTTCATCCCACTGTCAGGATCAAAAGAAATTATGGGTAGCTCATTTTTCATTTTCTCATTCTGGGAATCAATTGTTCTCTAGTCTTTTTCTGAATTTTTGGGATTACTTTCACTTTCCATATCTATTTTATAATTGTTTACTACCTTATTTGATCTTAATAACATTAATTACGTCTTAAATAACACAGTAAATACATCAATTTTAGAATTATAAGCAACATATGATATAATACTTTTCACAAAACATTCAAAATTATTTAATTAATTCTCAAAATATATTAACTTTTTATATTTCATAAAAACTAAGTATCAAAATTTAAATCAATACCAATTTCAATTACACATTAGGCAATGCTATTTTCACAATTAGCAATTTACATGAATACTGTTTTAAAAATTTCTAATTAGAAATTAATTTGCTTAATTATTATAAATTTAATAAAACATGGAAAGTTAAATGATTATACTGAAAACTTAACTTGAGCTGAAGCAGTCCACAGATGAAAAATATATTTTCTTAAGTTCCCATACATGGTTGCATACACATTTCCCTGGTTCCTAATTAGAAGTCCACTTTAGTTCAGATAGGGTGAACATTTTGGCGCCTCTCAGAGGATAGGTAGTGAAAGAAAGTCCTTGAAAATTGATGGGGGTGTTCCTTTTCTCTCGGCATTACAGCGGCATCGATGGTTGTCAGGAGAGACTGGCCTCGCTGTTGATTTCTGCTGGTGGCCTTTATGCGGGGTTTTAAGGACCTTACATTGGTATGGTTCCTGGTCGTCGGAAAGCGGAAGTCTAGTAGAATTATTTACAGATAATTGCTTGACACGGTCTCTCTCTCTCAAACAAATTAAATCAAAATATTAATATTTTTCCATTAATTCCAATGGGATTAGCATCGGTGATCCTGCCGGATTAACTGTAAAGACTTTCTTTTAAATAGTACAATTGAATTATGTTCATAACACAATCGAAATCAATTTCAGTTTTATAGAATTATTTTATTGTAGCGGAGAGAGAGAACATTTCTACGCGGTGGGAATTACGCAACTCCGCCGTTGGATACATATTATGACAGCATGAGTGTAACAACAAGAGAGCAAGAAGAGGGTGTTTTTCGGTGTTTTTTTTTTTTTGGTTATATACCAGGGAAAATTCTCTTTGAAACGTCAGAAACACGTGGTATGGTGGATGGAGGGATTTCTGGGGAAATATCATAATAGACAGGGAATCCGAAGGGATTGTTTTGACAGATTTATAATCGGTTTAAGCAGATTTAACCAGTTTTAAGAAAGTGTGATCTAATAAATAAAAGGATACTTTGGAAAGGGATCAAGAAATACGAATTAACATTAACTTTTAAAGGAGAGAATAGGCAAATTTAGTAAATTAAAGTATTATAGTGAGAAATTAATGGGAATTAAGTTAAATCATTACACACACACACACACACACACACACATATATATATATATATAGTGTACTCAGAATCTTATATAAAATATTAAATGTTTTGCATTTATCTCATTACCATTTAATTGCTATGTTTAAGAATTGTCTTTTATATTTTTAATCTGAACAAAATACACTTATTGCCATAAAAAAATTGAGCATCAAGAAATAAGAATGGGATTACTACAAAACTTGGCATGAAGGTACGTTTTAGGTAGATAAGTAAATTATTAGAAATGCAGAGTAATTGCGCATTGTGGTACTCCACCAGTGAGCATTGAATTTTGTTCTCCTTGGATTATAAAACAGAGAGGTAGAGCTTCTTTGAGTGTATTGAAGCTATTGAAGATGATGGGAGACGTGATTTAACTAGAGATAATATTACGCCGTCATCGGACATAATATGAGCAGCGGTCAGAGTTCCAGAGGGCAATCATAGGATTGGAGGAAACCTGCTGATCCACTCGGTGAGTAGCTCGCCATCTAGGCCGTTCTGAACTTACTGCGTGGAGATGTTGTGACCAGTGGAAAAGAGAGAAGTCCCTTACACTACAACCCAGATCAGGATACCCTTCACAGACCAATAGTAGAGAAGACAGTCACATCATATGTACACACGTAAAGTACCGTCTCATTATCCGCCAGCTAATGCGATCAGTGGCTTCAGGCCTCTGTATTAATCCGTACTATCGCCTGGTGAAGGAAATAGAAAATGAACTTTATTTCATTTGCTTTACAATTTTAAAGATCATTTTCTTATCTATCAGTAAAAACTTATGTCACAAAAGTATGTACGTAATCTAAAAATGTAAAGGTTGTAAGTCATTTAAATTCTAGATACACATTTTTATGAATATGTTGTATGTTACAGATAGTTCTGAAGGATTTTGAGCGATTTTCTAGAAATGACGGTAAACAATTATATTTTACTAATAACTCCACCAGGAAAGCACCTGTTAAAAGATCTGGAAGATTTAATTATGAAATTGTACAAGGACAACGAGTCTCAAACGGAAATACCTAAGATCATTAGGAAAATTCCGGTTACTGTGCAAAAAGTTAATGAAAAATTTTGGACTGAATACAGTTCTAGAAACATGGTTAGAACTGGTCAACTACTCATATTCCCTTGTAGAGAAAGTCGAGATATTATTAGAAATTTTTTAAAAAAATCCAAATATTAGTGCTTCAAAATTAAAATCTGATGTAGAACAACATTTAGGTGAATATTGCATTCCTGAGACAATTTGCAGTGTTACTACATTAGGCAGGATACAATGGTCAGAACATATGAACGAAACCATTGGAAAGCAAAGTTAATCTCTAAAATAGACTTATCTTTGCAAAAAAATGTAAAACAGGACCATATTTTTTGGAATTCTGTAATTTTTTTTCAGATGAGATTAAATTCTATATCTACGGATCAGATGGACATCAAAAAGTGTGGAGAAAAGCAAATGCAGAGCTCGAACCGTAGAACAGGAGAGGAACTCGGTGGTGATTCAATTATGGTTTGTTGTTGCATGTCAGTGGCTAGTGTAGATAATTTAGTAATAATTGATGGAATAAGGAATCAATTCAATTATCTTAACATTTTATAAGATAATCTACGTCAAAGAGCTGCAAAATTTGGACTTCAGGAAACGATTATCTTTAAGCAAAATAATAATTCAAAATATATAGCTCGAACTGTACAAGAATAGCTACTCTACAATTTTCAAAAACTGCTCAAAAGCCCTTCTCAGTTTCCCGATATTAACCCCATTGAATATTTGTGGGATTACATTGATAGACAAATTAGGAAAAAGAGATAAAAAAATTACAATGTTCTCAGAAGAGTACTTTTGGAGGAGTGGGAGAAAATATTCCTTTCTGTGACCAAAAATTTAGAGATCTTAATGTCATCAAGATTAAAATCATTATTAAAAACCACACTTTACTCAACTAATTTTTAGTTTTTGGAAATGAAACTTGTAAAAATTATCTTTTTCTCTTTGCCTGTTTTGCCTGCATACTTATTTTTGTGACAGAAATGACATGTTAATTTTAAGTTAAGCTAATTTTGCAAATTATATGGTTGTATAATTATAGGATTATATACCTTTTATTCTTTGAAAAACATCAACACTATTTAGGTGCATACTTACTTTTGTGACATCTACGAAAGATATATATATATATA
>BMAW01027554.1:218594-235957 GCA_019974015.1 Nephila pilipes | reverse complement strand
CAATCTATGTTTTTCGTAAAAGACTTAAACTTATCTATCAAACCTCTAATAAAAAAAATAGTTAATCATGTAGTGAGTCCAGAAATAATATTGAACAGAAAATTTTAAGTTTATCAGAATGTTATTGCTCAGCTTTTATACAAACACACACACACACTCTCTCTCTCTCTCTCTCTCTCTCTCACACACACACACACACACATATATATATATATATATATATGTGTGTGTGTGTGTCTGTGTGTGTGTGTGTGTGTGTGTATAGATGATAATAAAATTTTATTTCTCTAGAAACCCTAATCAAATTCTGTTTTTGGAAGCCATAAATACTAGTCGTGTGTCATTTTTTATGTCATTACACGTAGATATGCAAATGTATCATTGGTCTTCATGCCTCCACTAGAGAACAAATATAACTGAATATAACTTATTTTACAATTTGAATTCCATAAGATTATAACAGAGGAACTGAAATCTTTTTTCACGGTAGTATTTCATCACCTCAAGGTTTCCAAAATGAACTTATGTTACACGTTTCAGGTTATGCTGATATTCTATTATCCTTCTCATCTGTCAACTTAAAGCTAATTGAACAGTCTAATTAATTTAAATAGTCAGTGATATCCAAAATATCTTTATTTGCTCTTCAAATAAGGGCGATGCTCTCCACAGTTATTATCTTATCCACTAACACTAACAATCTACCAAAGAAATCTCTAACTTCAATAAGATACGAGTACATCCTGCATTTGCTCTGACAGGATCGAATCCTTTCCTCACCAAATCTGCTATATACACTTTCACGCACAGCACGCTAACATTTTTCTTCTTGTTACCGTAACCTTAGTTCGATATAAAATCTCCTATTTAACGTCTCCCTTCTCTTCTCCTACATTTCTGTTTTGATTTAAGGCTCAAGAGCCAAAGTATGCTATTCTGCTCCTCTACACTTCAATTTGTACATGAACTTTGTTTTACATATTTGAAAGTTCGGTTTTTTTAATCAAGTTTCAGGAAATGTACATAAGAACAATTGAAGAAAAGTACGCCTCATATCTCTACAGGATACTATCCCATTTAAGTCTATGACTAAATACTAGATTTTCTTATTATAACATTTAATTGCGTTACCATTTCGATTACGTCTCTTTAAGTGGAAGAGCAAATTTCGAAATTTCACAATTTTCAGGGTTTGGAATGTATTCGGTTATTCCTTATTTTAAATAGTCCATAAACACTTCTTTATGTTTAAAAATGATTCTGGTTTTCTAAGAAAACTTACTTATAAGTCTAACAAATCTGTCCACAGTGATATTTTGATATATCTTAACGTTGTCAGTCAACTTTTGAAGGCAATGAAAGAAAATATCTTTTATTTTCGTATTCGATATCGAATTCAACACTCTTCATACTTTAGTCTTAGAGAATCTTAATCTTATATAAAATATAAAAACCAGTGCAAGAAACTCCAAATCTCATTTTTTAAAAATTTCTTCAGAAATCACATCGTTCTCAATTGTTATGTTAAAAATGAGCGACGAATGATTTTCAATGTTTCGATCCTGAAGGCCACAGCCTAAAATTTTAACATTTAATTCAAATGTTTAATAATTCCATTCTTACAACATAATAATTATAATCTAACTCTATAAGTATGGTGGTGGACTCTAGGTATTCGAGCACATCAGCAAGGGTTAAGATTATTAACTATTTGAATTTATTTTCATTTAAATTTTTAAACTCACGAACAGGGAGGTTAGAAACTATTACATCATCTGTCCCCATTACTTCTATATTTCTAATTTAGAATCACAAAATTTCTTTTTTCGAATGTCATTTTAACTGCAACAGAAGTCTGAAATGTGAAGATTTCTACTCAATAGTAAATATACTGATAGTATCTCTTTTCGTATTACATTAAACTATAATTTATGTGCTATATTTTGGAAGAAAAATTATTACTGAATCACTCTTATAAAATTCTCAAAAACGTTTTTCTTGATTTGTTTCAAACCTTTGTATAACAAATTTGTAACAGAACTTTATTTTTACCTGTAGGAGTACCTGTTTAAATAATTTTATTAATTTTGATTTGATCAATTACGGGGGCGTGGTTTTTCATCTTCTTCTCTGGAATTAAACTGAAAACAAATATTATGATTGTCTTATTCTCTACCATGAACTAAACAGTTTATTTTGTACAACTTTTAATTTTGAGGCTATTACTAAAGTATGAAAAATGCATGACTTGTTTTTAAGAACATCTTTGATTTTCTCTACATTAAGTGAATCACATACTTTTAAAGCGATATTCTTTTCAGCTAACTAGCTGAGTTTTCAGTAATACAAGTAATAAAAATGAGGTGTACTGGCATTCAAAGTGTCAGTATAAACATTTTGGAAACTTCTTGTTGTTCAAGCATGAGAATTTTTGGCACACTCGGATTCTTTTTAAATTCCTACAATCTCGGTTTATCGCACTAATACTTAAGCGACGGTGAAATCAAACCAGATAATCTATTTTTTTATATTGTCATCCGTTTTCAGACGTGAAAGGTTGACATGGGTATAAATTATCTTTAACGTCTTCTCACCCGACTTGAAAACGCTAAAGTCACTCAAAAACACGTGCACGCGATAAACATTCATTATCATCTGCATCTTTTAATAAATTATGTTTCAGAAGTGATTTTTCTAAGTCTCAATTGTAATTTCACAACAGTTGTTAACTCTACTGTTAAATTTATCTTTTTTCTGGCGATATAAAAAGATAACTATGATATGAATGAAGGCTATGGCTATACAAGTTTGTATACAGAAGCGAGAGGCACTGAATTCGAAAGAGAAGGCGACACGCTAAACAGCTATAGGTAGTTGCATTTGGCACATACGTATTTCTTATGTAACAGTGTCAGTATCGTTATTTTCTACCACACGTCGTATTTTTTACACGTCGTATTTTTTACACGTCGTCGTACACAAAAATACCACACGTCGTATTTTTTTATTTTAAAATTCTTGACTTTCTCTATCCAGATGTAGATGAATAAATAATTAGAAAATAATTTAAAGATATTCATATGTTATGGACGTATTTCCTTTCAAAATACAAACCATTCATTACTCTATTAAATAATCATCTATCGACTATCTATATAGATCATAGTCTATGGTATACAGGACTTAATATCAACAGTAAAATTGCGTTATTGAGCAGTGCTAGCAGCAAAACTCTTTGCACATCGTTATAAAATTGCAGTTTGGTACATTAGGGCTTACTATAATAGACTAGCAAAAGTTATCTACTTTTAGAAAAATGATAGTTAATGATTGAAAAATGTAAAAAGTGTAGAGTTTAAAACATTTTATAAGTGAAAAGAATGTTGTCGAAAAACATTTTAATGATTTTTCTTAAAAAAAGTAACTAAATCAAAGGAGTTTCAATAAATATTAGAATGAAGGAACATAATTAATACCAAATTATTACTGTCATAAAACTTAGAATAAAATGGTTTTCAAAAGGGAAATATTCATTAATTTCAACTGTACTTTAGTTTGCCGTTCTGTTTCTAATTTTAGTAATAATTGAAATAAAAACTAGAATAAAAGAAACAAACGTAGAAATAAATCATTTCATTAATATTTTTACAGTTAAATGTATACTTCAGTTTCTTTTCATTTAATGCTACTCGCATTATGCAAGATCATATATTATGCAGCAGGAATTCAATTTCGATATTTCCATTTATGATTTGAATAAGTTTAGAATAAATCTTCTATCTATTTCAATAGGTAAAAGTTTCCTTGACATTCATTTTCGGTTGACACCGGTAAACAGGAAGACAATTTTCCAATTTCTATATTTCACAGGAAATCCGGTGGTCTTTCTCCCGGAAGCCCTATGTCTAATTAGATTTCCAGCGAATCGAAAATAATAACTCTCAAATTCTAATCGACTGTCTTCAGCATTACTTTACATGCATTTTAAGGCAGGATGTGGGGACAATTACTCCTTTTAAAGTATCGATTTACTTTGGATTCCTGAAATTTAAAACTAATTCTAAAAATTATGTGATAAAATCATGCTTGATATTGTTGCTGTTTCATTTTAATTTAACTTTTGCACTATTATTCACTTTTTAGTTTATTTAATTGTATCCTTTTAAGTTACCGAAAATGTACCTTAGCTGTGAAAAAACTGTAAAAAAAAAATTGCTGTAAATAATTGTATTTTTGTAACTCTATGCAAAAATGTAACTGTGACTGTGTATCGATGTGGTTGAATACTTCCGCAAGCGATCGCATGCATTTTTTTTTTTTTTTTTTTTTTTTTTTTTTTTTTTTTTTGAATAAGTGGGTAAAATATTTTTTTTAAGCAAATTGGCCCATAATCTATTAGTTTTTTCTAAAATGTATTTAAGGATATTAAAAGAGGCTCTCTTTATGAAAAATAATTGACTGCATTTTTGACTTTTTGTTGTGTGTGACTATTTTAATTATTTTATCAGAGCTTATAAGTAAGTTAAATACTGTGGATTTGCAATTAGATTAATATTTAAGATAGCACATCTTAGGTAACATAGATACAATACAACAGTAATTGAAAAGAGGTCTCAAATCAAAACTACACACAGTTTTTGAGATGAAATTCTGAAGCTCACTTTGTTTACACAGGCGATGACAGTCCTGTTGAGATAATCAATTTCTTTTCATCTTGGAAATTTCAGAACATAAACCCACAAAAAGGTTACAACTTATAAATAGAGTACTCATAGTTAAGGTGAAAACGTTATAATTCACAAAAAATACATTAAGTCCAAGGAAAGTCTTTTCTCTCTTCTAGCGTCTCGAAAAATGAAATTGTTTTCAACCTGCTAAACTTTCAGTTAACCCTTTCAGGGGCGGTATATAAAAAAACATTAATTTTTTGCAAAATTTCATCTGATATGCATTAATAATGTTAAAAGTATACAATATCAAGCGGTAAAATTAATTTTCATTTATTTCTAGATTTTTAAGACCCGGTATAAATAATATACCATCTCCCTTCTAGGATATCTTATTTGTACACTCGCTGTTTCGTATTCCTTCGGAGATATAATAAGTACTTTCCTAAAAAAAATTATATTATTTTAGTTAATTTGGCAATTAGGATCACAAAACACTTTTGAAAAAATTAGAACTTTATAATGTTGTATTTTTATTTCTAAAAGTGATAATTTGAGCGAAAATATGTCAATTAATTTAAGTATAGCTTTTTTATACAATTTTCATAATTTATGTAATTTTCATAGTTTAATGCTAAAACTATATTATAAACTTAATAAGGCAGTTGAAATACATATACAAATTTATAAAAAATAAGGCATGTTTTTTACTGCACAGACTGAAGTGAAATTTTCGTCCCCATTTGTTTCTGAAGATAACTCTGATCCATCAGAAAGGAACTCTTCAAACAAAGCAAGTTCTTTCTCAATCGAAAGTCCCCCTGTAGGCATTCTTTTAAAGATTTATTCTAGAATATATACATTTAAAAATTAGTTTAAACTAGATTATAAAGCTACAAAAATATAATATTTGAATTTTTCTGAAATAATTATGCATACTATTATACGAAATCTGAAACAGTCACGAGAATTAAACGAAAACATAAATTAAAAGAACTTTAGATAAACCTAAAATTCTGTTCATTGCATGGTCTCTGTAAAAGTTCAAGAACTAGTCAACCATGGTAATTGAACCTATTAAATACATACCTCCCCACATGTAATGAACAGCCGTATCAAACAAACAAACAAAATGGCCAGATCTCCTTACTCTGAATTATTTACAGGATTTTTGCGTCCAAACGCCGAAGACACAGTTCTTCTTACAAAGCGGTTATCTCTATGCTGCATTGCACTTTTTGTAACACCAATTGTCAGTGATTTATATATCAATTTACTTAGACCCTTTGATAATATCTACCGCTAGAGGCAATGAGTTCCTATTCTTGCCCCTCTTTGACCGGTAACTTATCATCTATTTTTATCTTATGCTAACATTTTATATCCAAGATCATTGAAAGATCTCGTGTCTATCAAAGACGACAAGTCCCTAATCTGCTGTCTCCAGCCAATTCTGTCCTAGATGCCTTGAAAGGCTGTTTTTCGTTTTTTTTTTTTTTTTTTGCAATAGTTTTCAGATATCCTTTTTTACCCCTGCACTTTTTTTGGTAGGCATGCAACGCGTTAATAAATTTCTATTCCTGTTTTAAATTTCTTTCTTAGGAGAATAATTCTGATTTCTGCCACACTGGAACTCGAAAACTTTTTTATGACATCTATTTTGCACTGAAACAAATTGAACCGTCACATATCAGACTGAATCGAAATTTTCAGTGCTGCCATCTGTTGCTCATTAACCCCTGTGTTCTCTACAGGGGCGGTGGTATAATTATGATGCCACTTAATTTAGACTATGAAACCAATACTTTATATATTTTGTTTTGAGTAATTATGAGTATTTACATAAAGTTTCAAACATGAAGATTGGGTAGCTCATGAATTTAAAATTTTCAAATCATTTCAGAAAGATTTCTGTAAGACATAAAACAACCACTTGTTAGGAGTTTTCATTAGAATCAAAGCAATAATTTCAATAATTATTTTGTTTGGCTCTAATTTAAGTAAATAAAACTATAAGCTACTATGTGATGATAAATGTATGGATGAAAAGTGTACTTTACTAAGATTTTTAACGTGCTAAATATAATAAAATATACCTCAGCTCCTGTAAGTGTTTTAAAATGCGGGCACAAACCTCCAAAATTAGCGGTGTCTGTGTACACTGCTTTATATTAGGAGACTTTTTAAGTAAGAGTAATGAAACGAATTTAATGATTATTTTTTTAAATTTATTCACTTTTTACGAACAGTTCGGAATAGTTAATTCAAGAGCTAAGACCATGCAGAAAAATAATGTAGGGAAATATAAGTACATATTCTGTTTCCTTCTACAAATTTGGGGGGGGGGTGAATTTCATTTTCGCTTCTTCCAATGATCTGCACACCTACAGCCAGTTTGTGGTCGCTGATCTTTTGACAGGAAAGAAAAAGGGAAATGCCTATGTGTACTCACTGTGTCCCTGCAGTTAAGGGATGACATATCTTGACACCATAGTAACATAAATCAATGTATGCAATTGTATTTTGATACAACAGATTTCAAAAAAGAACTTTAGGCATACAGAACAATATAACACACTTCGACACATTTAGAAAAAGCTATTGATCTTCAGAGTTCAGTACTGAAACAAATAACTTTAATGATATATTTACCGCACTGATAGTTGGAGGTGATTTGATTTCCTTTTGAAAAATAATAATCAATATTATTAATAAAAATATCTTTACACGAAAGTCATTTCTGAAAAGTTAGAGGAGAGACTGGCTTAAAGGAGAGGTGATTAATAGTTTATCTTCGGAAATTACAGCATTTGAATATATGTTTAATTTCATTTCATGTTCTACTTTTACATCCGGAATTATGTTGAAATATTTAACAAATAATTTTCATTCAAATCTTCGTACTTATTTAGAAACAATTCATTTTAGCAGAATATCTCACATTGCCTGATTTAACGTTAATAGGATATGAATAAATATTTAAATTAAAATATTCAAAAGTTCATTTAAAGACTGTTAAATATGAACTGATTGTTGGGTTGGTTTTATTGATGGAAGTTCTATATTGGGCGAAACTGGGTCACACATTCTTTTATATATGATAAGGACTATCGCTGTCATTTAGATAAAGTTCTATATGTGTAAGAAAGAGGAAAAGGGAGATGAAAGGACACAGAAGCAGCTCGAAATTAAGGAATCGCTTGGACATCTAAGAGTAATGAATCATATACTTATCTGAAGAATGTTAGCCCCTGAGGGATGAAGATTGGTTGATGTAGATTACATTCTAAGTAAACTATTTGTTTTGGTGTAAGCATAAGACATGAATACCAAGAAAGCTGAATATTTTCATATCGCCATAGCTAACAGTAGAAGTGGTTATAATGGTTACAGCTGGGTCGCCACATTATTATTAACTGAACTTGATAACCGTCTTTTACTTAAAGCAATTATGAATGAAAAATAATGCTCATTTCTTTCATATTCTTACATAATGTTCAAATTAATTTATATCACAAAAGTGGAATATTTTTGTATAAATATATTCAAAGCTCCTTATTTAATTATTTAATTTCATTAATTTTCATTGTAAAGATTCTAAATGAACGTAATAAAGCCTTTTTCGTTGAGGATGGCTTTGTAAAGGTTGGGACTTGAGCAAAATTAACTAACACACAATAATACCATACTGCTTGTTAAATTTCATTTAATTACTTTCAGTATGATGAAAAAGAAACTTCTTTAGACATAATAGCAAATTATATATTTTTCTTTTTCCTGAAACTATCTTTTCATTCTTAAGCCACTCTTTCTATGTGACCGCTATATATAACGGATTAAGTTTAATAGTAATTACTATATATGTCTTAAAGGAAGAGAAAAACTGTGCGAGGATATTTGTGCGATTAAGACAAGAGGAGAAACTGTGATCATATCACCAGCACGTTCTGAAAAATTATCTTCAGGTCTTGGTACAAACATAAAAAAATAATCAGTAAAATTAAAGTAGTAGTGGGATATTGTATAGTTTTATCAAAGTTCATATATGTTTCATTAAATTTTGAAAAAAATACTTCAAAAATTAGCACCACTTATGGTAATACTGAGGAACAATTACTCCAAGTATATTTTATCAAAGCAAAATTTATTTTCAGACAAATTATTCGAGTTAATCACGTATGCAACTTTCACGAATCGCATAACTGTAGTTCATCAATAAAACAAAAATATTTTATCGATTTAAGTCACTCTCTTGTTCGAGTTTTTCAGGAACATTATGAGACTTGGAGTATAATATAGGGATGTTTAAAGTAAAGTGATCCATTACTAGAAATAATTGTTTTTGCAATTTTTGCATTCCTAAAAAGTCAGCTTTACTTTATATATTCATAATAAGTAAAATACGTTTATGTGTTAGTTTTGTTTTATCATCTTAGGAATTTTATTTTATCAGTCAATAAAGAAACGATTTCATCTTTTTTAACACATATATTATTGTAATTTATAAATAGAATTTATTGGAATTTAACTTTAAGAATGATTTATCCTGAATCAATGTACAGTTTTCTTTTATTTAACAAGTGTTTCGACGTTATAAACAAGTGCATATTCACCAATTGTAATAAAAGGCAAGAAAAAATTTACTTTGATAATTATATAGTATTGTAAGACTAAATTGAGAAGCACTCTTTCTATTTTAAGACAAATTTATCTCAAGGTCTTTGCGAAAAGTAATTTTATACAAAATATTTGAGAAAATAATGTTATAAATTTCAATGACAACTTAAGGCCAGATTCTTTGAATGAAAGAATAAAACAAATTTTGATATAGAAATCCAGAACTACTAAACATGATAGAAGTATAATAATTGTAAATTTTTGTTTCTTACATGTTTAGATCATTAACAAAATAGGATATAGCGATTGTAAAATCAGTAAAATATGAAGTAACCAAACTCTTCTTGATATTATCAAAACACTTATTTTAAAATGTAAAACATTATATGCATTCAAAATTGTATATAAATTTCCAAGTAATGATTGAAAGAAGTGGTAGTTTTTTTCCCAATTAGCAATTGATTCCTTTAATATTTACAAAAAGCTACAATGAGAGAATTGCATGTTTAGTTGAAACAAAAGTATTACAGAAAGTTTGCGTAAATAGACAATAATAAATTATATAATAATTGAGAAAATAAGCACAATTCATTTCTGTTAATCTTTATCGGAGTTTTCATTTCCCTTTAACAATACACCAAAAACTTTTTTCAATGAATTCTAAGAAAAGAACATAATCGATTTTTCCCTCTCAGAGCAACATGATCATCGAACGCCTTGAGTAAAAGGCACTTCATTACAGCCAATCAATTTTAAATGGTAGAATTTTCCAAACACACGCAAACAGCAAAAAATTACAACTGAAGAATTTTTATGTTCACAACTCAAAAGAAATTTACATCACAAGCTCAACAATCTTATCTTTCATGGTCTCTGAAACCCTTCATTAACAGTGGTCTTAATTACTGATGAAGGGGAAATTTAAGATTGCTGAAATGACGTAAAAATCCTCTTTTAAAATAAATATATATACTTCAGATTCCTTCTGTAGTTAAAAAGAATTTTAAGAAAATAGAAAAGAGAAAATAAGACTAAAAACTTAATGAAAAATAAGAAAAAAAATATTAAAAAATACAAAATAAGTCTTTTCGAATGGTAGGTGATGAAGAACTGTGGAGCAACCTCTATGATCTTAAGTCTTTTTACTCATTTCATCCTCTTTCAAAGCCGCCAAAATAATTAGGAAACAGGGACTTACTGCGATAAGAGAGCGAAAGAGAGAGGGAGAACTTAAAGTAATGCGATAAGAAACTCAATGTCAAATCTTAACAAAGTATAGATATAAAAAAAATTATGCAATTAAATTTACTTCCACACCAACTGCCGCAACATGTTTATCGCTTCTTTAGCTTGGAATTATTTTTTTTTTATTTCTTGAAAAAGAAATTTGTTTAGTTCATTTAGTTCTATATAACAGTAAGTCCAATGTATTTTTAATCAATTGTTATTGGTAAGTAATATATTCCTGGTTTTATGCAATAAGAAAATAGTCCTTAACGATAAACTTATTTTTAAGTAATTTTCCCCCTGCCTTTTATGAAGATGTATATTTTGTAGGTAATTGGTATTTTTGTAGGTATTTCATTAAAATTAATTTTAAGGAGTTGTAGTTGTGGAGAGGGGAGAGTTCCAGGTCTCTCGGGAGTTGTTTTATTATTTTTTAATGACAACAAAAGTTGTTACTTTGGGTGGGGAGGGGTGGCGAAGGAAATATTTAATAATTTCAATCTTTTCAGTAGTTTGGAACATTTTTGGCTTGTAGAATGTGGTGATACAGTAAAAATATTTTTATATAAGCTGTAATCAAATTAATTATATTATAATATACATAATTTATAGAAATAAGAATTCTCTCTTTCTCTTTCTTTCAAAAAACATAGACAAGAAGGAGCAAAATTGGAATCCTGAGCATTCATAAATATAAAGATCGTTTATTGAAGCTTATTTGAAATAAAAATAATACATGTAATCTGATTGCTGTAAATAATACAGTAACAACATAGTCAGAAACTTACAGAAGACCAGGTATACACAAACATGATATGTGGACAGTGCGGCGGTGGTGTAGATTGCATAAACAAGTCCATCTATTTAGAAGACTAGTAGCTATGAGACGTTGAAGTAGTGAATATCCTTTTTACTACTTTAAAGTATGTTTCCAAATAATTTTCAGTGGTCATATATTAAAATCAAGGTTGTACGTGGCAAAAATGCATCTGAGTCTTATCACGAATTACGTTGAGTCTGCTGCAATAGTGAATTACCGGTTAGGAGGGTTATATGATGGGTCTAAGTGTTTCGTTTGGGTTAGAATGAGATAGCCGATTTGTAACTCATAGGTCGGACATCCATTTCCAATTTCAGATTGAGGTAATAAAGCATTGTGTTTTTATTTGTTTTACGCTTTAATTAATGCTTTAATAGCTATAAATGTCAAAAATAAAATTGTTGCATTGAATAAGCTTCTTTGTTTTCATTATAAAGGTATTCTGAACTTATTCTGTTTTTCTTGCAAATTTATAAATTTTTTTTATTTTGGAAAACATGTACGAAATTTATAGAGGGATTTTCGTTAGCTTTAGAAAACTAAAATAAGTTTTGTTCATTTTAATTTTATTGTTGTGTTCTATATTGCAACAGAATATATAAATGTAAAGTTTTTTTTTATTTTGCTCTTGGAAAAAAAACATTAAAGTTTAACAATTATTTTTATTTGATATATACTTTTTTCAGTATTTTATTATTCTTTATACAAAAACATTTTTGAAAGCTTTAAGCTTTGATATTTACGCTAAGAATTTTGGTAATTTTTAAGCCTTCAACTTTTAAAGAAATGTTATATATATGATTTGCTTTATTTACTAAAAACCTAAATACTACATCCAATTTGTAAGATATGTTGCGTAATAAAATTTATAGATTTAATAAAATTTACTTTATAAGATTAATTTTGTGTAGTAAGATTTATATGTTTCGAGTGTCAAATTAATTAATAAAGTATAGCTTGCTAACTAAGGATATTTTGGTTCATTATTAAATAACCGTTTTAATAAAAAGGTGAATAGCTTCCTTCAATTAAATTTCTACAGTTGTACTAAAACTGAGTCTGTTTTTTATTGAATATGGGCTATTTAATATTAGAGAGAGAAGAGAGAGTCACAATTTCTGCATAATAAGTTCAACTTATATATTTCCTCTTAGAATTTCATCTACATCTGAATGTATCATCAATACATTTCAAATTAGTAAGAAGTTTTTTACGATTCATTCAAAATCAGAAGAGAGGGAATATGCAGAATTTCCTTTTCAAGTGATATCTAATGACTATTCGTCCAAGTGATATAGTTTTAAATACTTTTCTAACTGTTTGAAATGCAGTAATTTCCGACATACAGTCAATTAACTTCGATATGACTGAAAACATTTATTAAGGCCGGATGCAAAGAGGATTATTCTTACATCAGTTAAGTTTTATTTGTTATTACTATTAATTTTATACATTTCATTCATGAAAGTAAAGCAACTTCAATTGTGACCACAAAAAGAAAAATTACGTAAAAGGAATCTTGAAAAGTAAAAGATATGGGGAAAACGCTGATTATTACCTATTAAGGAATCAGAACAATTAAGAGGTGGAAAAGCTCATCACATCGATTCTGAATCTTATATTTGTAATTTTATTAATGTGCTTGATAATAGCTAAAGGTTTGCTATGTAACACAATACAAGCTTCGAAGATTCTATAACTTAAGGATATATTACGGATAATTTAAATTTGAAAATAAAATACACATATAAAAATAACTAAATGCAAATTTCATTTGATATTTTCGAATGAATTTTAGTTATTGTATTTTTATTACTTTGAATTTAATTATCAAATTATTATTATTATTAAAATTTTTATTCAATATATTTTTCATGATTTTGAATTAAATATGATTTCATGCATTTAAATTTCCTTTCATTTTTGTATTTAATACGTTAAGTACCAGAATTAATGAGCTTTTTTGTGAATAACCAATTAGCATTTGTTTCCCCTTATTGATATCATCAAAATTTGTATAAAAATGTATATGTATTTCTTTTCTGCTTCATGCATAAACTAAAGTATTTTGAAATAACACTTAAAACCAAATTCAGTTGAAAAAATAATGAGTTTCTGAAAATTCATCGTAGCTAAAATATCAGTCACTTTCATTGTCACTGACTTTAATTACAGGTACGAAGAAAAAACCTTAGATTCCAAATCGATATTTGGATCCTCATTAAAAAATTTCTAATTCGTTTTCTAGTTTTTGAAAGGAATGCAAGAAAAAAGGAGAGTTCAGGAAAAGAAAAGAAGGAAAGTATACTTAATATAAGTCAGATAAACAGAACATTGAAAGAAAAAAAGAAAAGAAATAATTCTTAATTCAGGTGATACGAACTTTGGAAGAATCATTATATTCTTCTATCTGCATTTTATTCGTATTTTATTCATTTTCATACACCATCACAGATGGTAATTAGAAAACAGAACCTTATATTGATAAAAAAAAAGGAAGCAACATAGCACAAAGAAGGATAAAAAAGGAAGTCACTGAATAATTTTCCAAAGCAACTGTATGAAAAGACTTAATGAGTTAAAAGCATAAAATCATGAGCTGTATATTGCCCTTCACCTCTTTTATGACTGCCCTTCCTTTTTCACAGGCCAACATTCTTCTATGACTTTTTTGAGTTTATTCAAACTATATTTTGCTCATTTTGTAAGCACAAAGGCACCTAATTTGCGCCTTATTATTTTTAAAAGCTTACTTAATAAATGTTGAATGATGAAGTGAGAGGCTGTACCAGAAATTGTTAATAAAGTGATAAGCGAACTGTTTTTACTATGAAGAATTGGTTAAGATCAGGAGCAGTCCAGCACGGGATGACAAAGTTATTTCCAGCCACAGGTCAATTTCCGGCAGACCTCTTTACATGTTGTTATGAATATAATTTTTATTTCCTAAATTAACTTTCATAGAAGGAATACTGTTTCTTGATCCATATCTTAGAGTTTGTGTTATTAATAATGACGTTTTGTGTTATGATAACTTTCTACGCTATTTGTAACAGTATATGTCAAGTACATTATATTATTTTTTATTGTGCAGTATGAATACCATTTTTCTTGGATATGCAATACTTCTTTAACAAGATCTTAAAAATAAATGAGTGATTATCAGCATAAAAATTAATCAATAAAAGTTGATAAAAATCAATATTTTTTTCTTGAGTATAACCTTTTGCCAGACCCAAAATAATTGCACATATTAATAACGTAGGGGTAACTGCACATATTTTTCGTGAACACTGAAAGTGGAATATTTATTTTTAGGAACAACAAGCAGGGCAGTAGAGGACTAATATTATGACACACACGCACACACATGCACACACACACACACACACACATATATATATATATATATATATTAATCTGAAAGAATCGAGGCCCCATGAATGAGCTGTCTGAATTCAAGAAAATCATATGAATGAGATTAATCTACATATTTACTTGTATTTCCAGTTTTAGGGACAAAATCCGTTTATTTAACCATTTAACAGAATAAAGAATAAGAAGGAAAAATGCGATCTAAAAATATGATTGAACGAAGAAAACGAGAATTATATCTGGTGTAAGCAATGAAAATTAAGTAATGCATACTTAAAGCTTTGAGGCGGTATTCCATTACCTTTCTCGTCTGTCATCTTAAAAGTTTTTCTAATTATATGATCTAAATTTCCGTTTAAGAACAGACAAATTAAATAAACTTATAATTCAGATAGAATTATCTGTTTTATGTACTTAGCCTGTGCTTGAAATAAAAGTGAAATTTACTTCTTATAATTAGAATACCATTTAAGATGACAGTCGAAACTGGTAATAGGATGCTGCCACAGCTTTTAATTCAAAAAGAAATCTTTCACAGGTACATGTATTACTATATTTCCACTTATTTATGAATTATTTATGTCCTATTAAATAAGTAATATGAATCATCCTTTGTGAAATATACTAATAAATTGAATACTTAAAATTAGATCAATAAAATACAAATAAATAAATAAAGAAAGATAAAAATAATTAAGAGTTTAGATATGTTTCCTTTCTCACAATAAAATTTCTTAAAATATTTTGGGATTCAAAAATTGGTGCTTTTTGAGTTAATATCTTTATAAAAATGTTTACTTCTATACTTCAATAATCTTAATATCTGTCAATTAATTACTGGGAAGTTTTTAACCATATCCATTTGACTTCGTTTCCTTTACCCATAGATTGAAAAAAGGACATTTTCTTTTTATTTAGAAAATATTTCATTCTATTTCTATATCTTGAATTTCTATCCAAAATGCTACCAAAAATGTTGCACCCTCGAAAGTAAATTTATTATTAATTTTTATTAATTTAAACTGAATCATAAATATATATTTATTCAATAAGCCTTTTGAATGAAATTTTATCAGGGAAGAAATATATTTCCCTACATAATTTCATTTCATCCATTCCATGACAACGGCATCAATTATTAACATGAAACAAGTTTTAGTACGTATGAAGTACTTCTTTTCATTTGTCTGTTTACTGGCATTTGATGTTATTAGATCATTTGAAATGAAGTAAATTGTTCATCCTTAACAGTAAAAGCACCTGTCAGAATCTGGCGTGTAATATAAAATTCAGTGTGACACAAACGATAAAGTTAAAATGTATTATTGATCGCAAGCATGGAACCTAAGCCTATTACAGTCTAGAATGCCTTGTTTATGTTAGGTGAAATGACTGGACAGAGGTAATAAAGTTCTTTATTGTGTACTGTAAAATCTCTTCCATCAAAGTCCATCGTGATTTCTTTTAATGTTTTGTGATCTCTGAAATAGTCTACTTTATTTTAAGTACCTATGGTAAGATATTAAACCTAACTACATTTTCTCCGATTCAATTAATGTAAATAACACCCTTTGTTTCAACCCAAAAAGAAGATGGGAGTTTATGAGACATATAAAAATATAAAGATTAAGAAATAAATATTTTTGCAGCTTTCTACTAGATACTGCAGTATTATTACTAGATAATCAATAAAAAGGAATAATTTTGATTGAAAAAAATTGAAATTTAATTGATCTCTATATGCATAAAGGCAATGCACATTTTTTTTTTCATTCAAAAGGTTTAATATGCTATTTCTTAGACTTACTATTGACTTTAAATAAAGGTAGATTTGAACCATCACATAGTGATATAATTTTGCTGAAAGGATTTATACACAATCCTGAAATAAATGTTTATTCTGCAGTGTAATGAATGAAATGAATAAATGAAACTAAAATCCTCCATTTTTGTAATTTATTATTTTAAATATATATCTATGAAATAGCTTGGGAAATCACAAACCTCAAAACCTGAATCTATTTGTGCTTTATATTATTTTCTAGCACCGTCTAAGGTTAAACATCTTATAGAGTAATTAAATAAACTATGAAATCACTGTTATAAATTCACTCAAATTTCGTAATAGAAAGATCTGTACTTACATATATTCATTCAAACAAAATCGATAACGAAGAAAGACTATATATAACTTGACGTACAAAAAAATTAAATTCCTAGTTCTTACAATGATTTTGATTACAATAACCTTTTATAGAGCATGGTTTGTGGCAAAATTGAATTTTATTTCAAAGCAAAGTATCATTTATCCACACATTTCCCACAGAAAGGGAAAAATATATTTCTACAAAAGTAATATAAGAAAGACATTATAAAATTCAACTTGTGTAAAAATAATATATAAAAATACCAATGTTACTTACTAGTTATAAAAATAAGGAAACAGAATTAAAAGGAAACGAGAACAAACACATATAGAACTCCAGAAATCAGAAAGAAAAGGCGCGAATAGGTTTCAAAGAGACTCTCCTGAAACATTTTCTCAAAAGCTTAGCAAACACAAAGTAGGTTCTTCTTCAGAAGGTCTTATCTTATGGTACTCTATTATTCTATATATATATATATATATATATATATATATATATATATATATATAT
>BMAW01027554.1:121626-213594 GCA_019974015.1 Nephila pilipes | reverse complement strand
TGAAGAAGTAGATACTCCCCACATTAGTAGAAACAATTATCTTAAATTTTTACTTATTATGGAAACAAAATAGGTTTTAGAAAATTATATACTTAAAGATTTTGTAAGGTTGTTCAGATAAATCATCGACAGGGAAAAATCAACCAAAACCTTTTTTTTTCCATTTTAGAAATTGATAGTAACACAATTCTATTTTAAAGAATAATGTTCATCATTCAGCTTAAATGTATTTTAGAATTTTTATGCTTAACTTTTATCTTAAATTGTATAACAAGACAATTTTTTTTAAAATTCTATCAATACAATTTAATCATGTTCACACAATACGAAAGTTGAAAAATGCTTAACGTTTTATCGTATCTTTTCATAAAGGACAATAAGCATTGGAAAATAATTATTTTGTTCAGCATATAATTTCTTTCCTTATATATTTCCTTAGAAGTTTGAAGAATCATGCTTTGAAAACATATTAGCACTCATTCTGAAGTATACAAAAGTTATCATTTTATTAGATATTTCAATACATCTATTAAAAATATGCGTAAAAGATGAAGGCAATAATATATATAAAAATTTCACAGAACGAGAAAGTCCGATATTTAAAAATAATTTACTCAGTTAATCATTAAAAAGTAATTATTAGTTAATTAAATTTTAATTTAAATATTTATTTTACTTTTTATAAGTAGTTAGTAATATTTTAACTTGAAATACCTATTATAACAAGCAGATCAGTATGTTACCAAAAATAAAAATTTCTTTTTAAATTATTTTTCTATTGTAAATAATAATTTTAAACGTTTTTCTCCATATATAATTATTTCAATACAACATGCATAACAAATAAATCAATACAACATTATTAATTTTAAAAATTTGTTAGAAATATATAAAATAAGTAACACCTATTTTTGGAAGTATATTTCATTCGAAAAAAAATTAGATATATCATCAAAAATGTAATGCTATTCTCTTAAGTGAAATATTAATCAAATTATTATTTTATTAATAATTAGTAATTATTAATGATTTATCCAAGTCTATTTAATTAAAGAAAATTCAGCCTCTTGAATTAGAATTGTTTTTTTAAAAGTAGGATCAATATGCATTTAAATTTTCATAGACATTTTTTGTTTTTCAAAGCATGTTAACGGAAGGCATGTATTTTTAGGAATATTAAAATTTTTCTATTAATATTACTAAGTTTGTTTAGTGAAGCAAAAAAAAATCTTTTTTGCATTTATATGAACATGCAAAAATTAATTAGATGACTAAGAGTTTTATTAGTCTATAATTCAATTAACTTCAAAGTTTTGGATACAAAGTATTTTTGGTAGCACTTTTTAATGAAAATTCTGCACGTTTCTGTCAATTAATCTTTAAGATATCAATTATAATAGCAATTGTTTAGTATTCTAAAATATTTTAGAGTATTTAATTATGCAAAAAGGAAACATAACTAGATAATACTTTAATGGCGATGTATTTATGGGATAAATTAAAATCATGATTGATTTATATAACATTTAAAGAAAATTCTATGTATGTAGTATGTACATTTCAGTGGTAATATATTCAGTAGAACATACTAATGTAAGTTTTTTAAAATTTCGTGAAACATTTTACTATTCAAAATATATGATTTCATTCTATTTACATGTGTTCAATTTTCATTGAAATATGTGCACGAAAATATCTAATTATACCTGCAGTTAATTATTTTGAGTTTCGGTAAACAGCTGAAACATACCTGAATTCTATTTTTAAATTCAACAAAAAAAGAAGAATTAACCATGCATTATAGTAACTATGCATTATATAGCTTCTAAAGTATCATAATCTTAATTACATTTTCATGTATTTGTATTTTGGTGTAAAGAAATATGTGTAAACAGATGGAATAGAATCTCGATCATTAAAAAATTAACGTAAGTAACATAAAAATAATAAAATATAAGGAACTTATATGGAAAATATAAGGAACTTATTACAAATCCAGAACGAAAGATAGTTATATTACGGTATTGTGGCTCGAAGAAAAGGTTACACTTCAGTAAATAGTAAATCCAATTTTTACACCTATTCAAGCCATAACATGACGCAGAGCAAATGAATTTGGAGCTCATACGATAATTTATGTCATATTCTTTGCAACTATTCAGTTAAATCAGTAGTATTCCAGGACGTATGCTGTTTCCTTACACGTTCAAGATGTGCTCTACTGATAAGAGATTTGGTACCAAAGCATGAGTACATCACATTATCGATGACGTTATTTGGAGTGTCACGCATTATGTGGCCGAATGTTGCTTATAGATAAATGGCCCTTGGGTAATTTGATAGTAAAGACAGCTGAAATGGTGTTAAATGTTGTTAAAATAGCAGCAAATCGTCAAAGTTTCTTTAAGGTTGACAATTGCTTATGGAATGTCCCAACCAATCGCTCCTCATCCTATTATACTTTGTGTAATGCCATATGCTGACTTGACACTATGTGCAGAATCGGATCCTGGCCGCTTTCAATCTCGCGTGTGATGGTCATCAGCACTAATGCTGAAACAGGATTTGTCGCTGATGATTACTCGCCTTTAACAGGACATACTCTAAATTAACCAAGATTGGCAAAAAATCAATCGTTACTGTATATATTGGGAAGGTGTTTTAATGGATGTCAATTCCTGAGTCTAGAGACGCTTCGACGTATCCGAAAGGATTTCCTTCATACCTTTAAAGTGTTGCGGATGGTATAGAATTCGGAATGTATGCTTGCGAAGTTTTAGGTATGAAAGTAGCATTTCTTGTGATTTCTGAATCCTCCTGCTTATCTACGTTTATGGAACTTCTTGAGTCTTTGAAACGATTAACTCTCCCTTCATGTATCCATCTTTGCGAACACTCAGTAACTAGCATATTGTCCGGACAAAAGTTGCAGCAGATTCACCTGTTCAACCTAACTGCCTACATACAGATCCTCTCAAAGTCTATCAATATTCGTACTGTAACTAAAGATGGAACGTATTAGATATCTCTGGTTACAATAGCGTATGTAAAAGCCAAAATTTCCGTTAAAATTGCCTTACATCGTTAACACTCGTCTTTTAAACGGTACTTGTTACAAATCTAAGATGCACGCGGTGATCTTTCCTGTATTTAATTGGTTTCAAAAGCTTAATAATTCACATATCACCACCTGCAGTACTTATATATTCAGTTTCATAATTATGACCTGATTTCTTTTGGGTGAATATATTTATGCATCAGAGAATATGTAATTGCTATCGATTCTCCTCACCTTTCTAATGTTGGCGGATACACTGTGATTTCTGCACTTAAGGGATTGAAACAAAACAAACCTTTCATACGGTTTCTTAGATCTGTCTCCTGATTTTTTTAGCTTCCGTTACATCAAATGCAGATTTTAAGGACTTTTTCTTGTTATTGAGTTTCAAAATGTTGTGTTTTAATAAAGATTCTTTAATATGACAGTGCAGAAAATTCCATGCTCATATTAGAAAGAAAATTAATAGCTGTTAGCCATATATATATATATATATATATTTTAAAAATCTTAAAAAAAAAGTCTTAAAAAAGTTAATCTTAATTTTGAGTCTTAAAAATTGAATTTTTACAATTACAATAAAATAACAAGAAATAATTTTTTTCAAATATCTTAGTAAAATACTAGCAAAAATATGAAGAAAATAAGGAAATGAAATTAATTAATTAAAAATTTAAACATATTAATTAAAACATTTTAATTTAAAATTAATCAAAGCATTAATTAAATATAAACAAATTATAAAAAAAAATTAACACATTAATAATTCTATAAACGATTTATTCTATTACATAATTTTTTATATTTTAAAGTGATTTTTTGGGAAATAATACTATAATTACCTAAGTGATACATATTGTAAAATTTATTTAAATTGACATGAACATCTTCAAATTTATTGCACATCTTAGGACTATTTTTCGTTATATAGTTATCTATAGTAATCCTAAAACTTGAGATAATCAATTTATTGTTCTGGAAAGGGCCTTGTTTACAATGAATTTTAAAATGTTTTCTCTTATAAAAATATTACTATACATATTATTAACTATGATGAATTTATATATATATATATATAAGTGTGTGTATACTGGAGGAAAGTAATATCTGCCTCTCATATCCCTTATGCGGTATAGACAGTGTGTGACCAAAAACAGAGGATTCACTTTCCGCTATCTAGAGGTGAGCTTCTATCAAGTATAGGTATTCAAACGAACCTGAATGGAAGTTTCGGAAAAAACAGGACTTCCTTTCCTTCTGCGATAGTACGGGATAAAAGATGAAAATTACAAGAAAAGAGCCAGACGAGACAACAAATGAAGGCCTACAGCCGACAAAGTAAAAACGGATAGAAGCGATCAGTTCGACATTTAATTAAAAGGAAATAATTATGGGATGAGATTGTGGCGAATATCTCCCATATTGTAAATAACTTTATAATATTTAGTAATCAACGTAGTTAATCATTTAGTTCAAAAGACTTATGTCGTTATTTCTTAACAGTAAATAATCTCCACAAAGTTTAGATGTTTGTACAGCCATAATACAAAAGTTAACCGCGTAGGAAAGTAGAGAAACGCATACAAAACTTTGAAGGATTACTCTTCTAGACGTTTGAGAAACAGTATTTTTTTGACTTCTTTTGAATGGTTTTAAGGATTATTATTGCAGTGTTTTTTCATGTGGATAACAAAACCTTACCCTTGTAATAGATTGTTCTTCAAAACATGAGAAGCAATTACATATGGGACTAATCCTGTTTGTGGATTCAAAAGTTGAAACTACACACATCGTTTATCTGCCAGATTTGAGCATTAAGTCGAGAGAAGATTTAAAATTTATTAGTTTTTATTTACAGTGAAGTTGTCAGATATTATTTTTTTTAAATAATAGAATTCGGATTGTTAATGTAGCATCAATAAAATACGGCACAAAATAATTTATTATACCATAGAAGATCGTAGTTACATTCAAAGGTTACGAGATTTTAACGGAAATATTTTTTAGCTTCTCATAATGTCTTTAATAAAAATATGAATTTCTCAGTAGAAGAATTTTCAGAGAATGAACTAATAGCAGCATATATATATGTGTTTGTGTGTGTGTTTGTGTGTGTGTGTTTTGTGTGTGTGTATCAAACGTAGAATTTGATGAAGTAAAGAAAGATAAAATTAAAAGAATAATTTTTAATATTTATGCTTTAAAATGTTAGAATTTCTTAAAGAGAAGAAAATTGAGGTCAATACGAAATTAATTCTCTGAAAATTATTACTAAGATTTCGCAAATGAGATTAATCCCAAGAGCCTATAAATCAAATACAACCTACATAATATAGAAAGTTCACTGAGGAGCTGTGACGAATTAACGCTTATTCCAATAATAGATGGATGATATATTTGAAATAAAAGGCCAAATTGCTGTGTCACAGTCATTTGAAAATGTTTATATTAGGGAAGAAAGATTAAAATATTCATAAAAGAAATTAATTAGGCTGTAAATATAATTCTCCTCAATTACATTATATGCTAATTTAGATACTTTGAAGAAAAATTATCTTTTTAGGAACATTTTTTTCAGAATTAAAGAAATACCCTGCCATGGTCACACAAAAGTTTCATCCTTGATGTAGGAACTTTAATTGCATCTCTACAGTAATTGTGTACAGTATGTATTACCTTATTTATATATATTACTAGTAATACTTTGAATGTTGGTAACAGATGAATGGCGAATTGAATAATGACTTGTCAAATTAACTTTACACATTATAAACAGATTAATATATCGTTATTGATTTAAATATACCTTATATATATATATGCAACCTATAGATATCAGAAACAGAAAACGAAGTAAAATAAAATATAGAAATAATTATCATTTTTCTTCATCCTTTTCAAATGTAATAAATAAAATATTATAAAGAATTATCAGTTTTCTAGAAATACCCTGCAATGCTCAAGAATTAATTTACTATCAATGGCTGACTAGCTGACAAAATAAACGTTATTGCCAGCTGAATAAAAAGGAATTTATAGCCGGTAACCCTAAATATTCGAAATCTTAGCATTAAAAATACAAACAAAATTAATTGAACCTCATAAACTTAAATAATAATTTTTAAATAAATATTTCAAAAATTATTAGCATAAATAATGGATTCTATTTCAGAACATCAATATCTTAAATTGAAATTTGGGGAATTCTGTTCGAAAACAAATGTTTTAAAAATTTGAATTAAATTATTAAAAATAAATAACTTATGAGCTTGAAAATGATTTTTATTATACAGAATGTAATTACATGAAATATTGCTATAAAAATTAAAATGGTAATATTACTATTTAACAAGAGTACTTTTTCGACGAAAAATATATTTATCTCTTTTAATGTAACTATTACTGTGGATTTTGTTTTTTATCGCTGTAATTTAATATCAAATCATTCAGTTATTTTTAGTTATTATTAAATTTAAATTGGATATATATATATATATAGGGGTTTGATCGATGTTACTAATTATTCTAATTAAAATCAAATCAAATCTTGAACATTTAATACATTTATTTAAAACTTTTCATACGAACATTAACACACGTTTGTCAAGAAATTTTACGTTAACATTTAAAACGTTTGAACAAAAGTAAACATCTTCACAATCTGCATCATGAATGAAATCACAAATAATCTTTTTTGTTCTGATGACTCCCGTCGTCTCACTTTCGAGAGCGTGTTCCCATCACGAGCAGAGGCAGCGTCCTCTTTGGTCGGGGTTTTATTTCGAATTTGGATTATCCTCATATTATACACATACACAACACACACACACACACACACATATATATATATATATATATATAGTGTGTGTGTGTGTGTGTGAGTGTATTATTGAAATCTTGAATCAGTTCTCTGTTTCCTAATAGATGGTATTATCTGGGCTATGTTCATGTAATTTCAGATGGTAATGCATTTACAAGGAAATACTGTCGGTAAGCTTGAACTTCAGTATACGTTAGTTTGCAACAGTGTAAACAACGTTCAATTTCTTATTCCTAAATATATCTAGTTTTATGTCTAGCATAGTGAATAAGTGAGGAATTTTATTGCTCTATTTTATTCCAAAGAAATCTGCTGCTGGAGGACACAAAATTCTCGTTGAGGCTTACAGTGAGTATGCTTTATGGGAAATGATATGCTCAGACTAGTTTCAGCGCTTCAAAAGCAATGTTTTTGATCTAGGCGATAAAAAATGCTTCTCTTCTGCATTTGGTGGAATCAGCAGATTTTAATTTATTATGAGCTGCTCAAACAGAAAGAAACTACAATGGCAGATTACTATCGATTACAATTGATATGTTTGAGCCAAATCTTTAAGGAAAAATGGCAGGTATATCAGCAGAGACAACACATGGTGATTTTATTACATAACAACGTTCGACCGTGAGTTACAAAACTATTGAAAATCTGCATGGAAACGTTTAATTGAGAAGTTATGCCAACCCACCGTATTAACCGGACATCTCATTCCGATAATCATTTCTTCCGTTCGATGTTTCATGGTTCGTCTGGATGCCTGTTCGATGGTTTGTCTGACTGAGTAGCACATCTATTCTTATGAAGAAATTAGTGGCTAGTGATAGACAAGTGACATGTTTTTCTCCACATACTTTAAATAAAGCCTTAATTTTCTCAACAAAATTTTGATAACTTATTGAAGGTCCTAATATATATATATATATATCACATTAATCCAATTCATAATATCGATAATTACTAATTACATTATTTTTATTATTAAATTTTGCTTTTCTTTCAATGGGTTTTCTCTTACAATTTTTGAGTGACTTAAAATATAATTTTGATGTTTGTTCATCTATAAAAACACATACTCATATATATATATATATATATATATATATATATATATATATATATATATATATACATGAAGAATATGAGCAATATGCGGAAATTTACATGTAAAACGATTTATTCACACCTTAGACTCAAAAAATCTTCCCTCCGGTTAATTTACTACTTAAAGCTTCAAATGTTACTGATGATAAGCATTTCTAAAGAGAAATAGTTACAATAAACTCAAATTATAATGCTTATTAATTCTTCATCAAAGAGTTTTCGTACTCAGAGAGTAACATTGACCTTCACATACGATTTGAACAAAAGTTAATCCATTAGAAACATAATTTCAATACTTACTTATTAGTTTCGAAATATAATTAAGTATTTTTATATTATAATTTAACTTCAATAATATATATATATATATATATGCAGAAAAAATATTTAGTACATTCTACTAAGACTTACAAATGAAAAAATCTCTTGTAGCTGTGAAAGAGAAAGAGAAAGCGGCACGCATCCTGAAGGAGCTGACAGAATCCAACTTCGAGCACTGTTTCGAACGAAAGAAATTTTTTCATGGAGCTTTGTAAAGGTAGAAGAGGGTTATATATTGAATATAATGTGCATGAGAACATTACTATACTGTACATAAGCAATCATATATGGCATCAAAATAAAATGTTTTGCAGTGTCAGTCTCGTAATTTTATACCCACACTTTGTATGATTCGTATATCCATATGCACTTTGTAAAATAAATTTTCTTGTGGTATTCTGATAAATACTTCTTTTTTTCATTCTTACTTAGGTCACGTTTATATAACTAAGTAATATACTGATAATTTATTTTATGGAAAATTTATAACAACTTGTGCTAAGGGAATTTTCGAGTACAAATTAGAAAGTCCTCAGATAAAAAAAAAACAACTATTAGGTAAAATTGTTTCACGTAAAATTCCTATCTTAACATTATTCTTATAGATGGTTTTTATTTATGTTATCTGTTACTGCAATGTATAAAATATACGCAAATGACATATATTTTATTCATTATTTAAGCATCTTAAGCTTCAACTATAAAAGATGTAAAAATATACATAATTAATTCATGTAACATGAACACGTACAAGTAATTAAACATAAATATGAGACAATATTTTTATTTAATTTTTTGTTTGTACTTTTTACTTTACATTTATTATAGTTTACTCTTGATATTTAATACTCTTTTAATTTGTTGTAATCAATATTTTTTCTTTACTCTGTATTAAGTATGTATTATTCATCCACACAGGAAACAGGAAATACAAATGGAAAACAAATGATTTTGTGATATTATCAAGGTCTTTCTTTTTCACCAAACCAACAATCTTATCATTCGTAATCTTTGACACTTTCATTATCATCGACTTTAATTACTGGCCGAGAAAAAAATAGTAAATTCTGAAACCTCGTTTAAAGCCTCGATGAGAAAAAAACACCTTTAAATTCTTTCCATAGTCTTCAAAAAGCAGTTCAAGATAGAGAAAAAGTTAAAAACAGAAAGAGATAGAAAGGGCTCATGAAATAAGGATAGTAATGAAGAGAAAAAGAGAAGATTGAATGAAAGAAAATAAATCTTTCGTAAATTCAGGTGATACCGAAGCGGAACAATCATTATGCTCTTCTGCTTGATCTATTTTATTAACCCTCATCCACCGTCACCGAGAGTAATTAGAAAACAGAAACGTAAAACGATAAGACAGAAAGTAAGGAAGTAAGGAAGTGTACAGAAGGGTAAAAAAAAAGAGTGTAATGAAGGATTCCTCAAAGTAACCTTCTGAGAAGTTTTAACGAATGAAAGATATAAAAACGTGAGTATATTACCTGTCCATTCACCCCATCTATGAGTGTGTGACCTTCCTGCTTCACTTCCAAACTCTTCCACTACTCTTTGGATGCTTTTAGACTTTATTTCACTTTTTTATAAGTACTACTACATATGACTGACTCTTATATGCCTAATTAGTTAAAATAATACTTTCTCTTATTTTTTATACAGATAAATGATACTTAATCAGGGATAAAACGCCAAATTCGATACATGTGCCAGTAAATAAAGAAGTGACAATTGATTCTACACTGATGATTTGTTTATAGTTTTAATTTCCTTAGAAAAGCTGAGAAAATGCAGAATTTGTTGATCGTTTTGGCAACATATCTGGAGTTTGATGAAAAGAGGCCGCCTCTTTATATAAATTGTAGTGTGCTCGATTGGAAATTAATTATACACTTCACATCTAATACATTCGAGTGTAACTTACTGATAATGGCTTTATCCCATAAGCAAATTACCAATGTCATATCATATAAATGGAAATGTCCAGTATGACTTTTTAAAGCTCATGCTTTCTGTTAAGAAAGGATGGTGCGCAATAAATTAAAATTACTTTGCTCAAGTTTGTCTGTTGTCTTTGCTTCCGTCTAGTGGAATCTGAATCTTTTTCTCCTACCCTCTTCTAACAAATACGGGAGTTTTAATCGTGTTCAGTTATCTCATCATAGTAAAATAAACCAGGATTCTAGATTTAATAAAATAATATTTAATCAGACATAATATAGGTTTATTAGTTCAAATGCTCTTGTCTCGATTCTTGTTCATTATATTATATGAATAGGTTTAACTATCAGATCATGGATTAAAATTACTGGGTCATCATTTTAATTATTAACTATATTAATCGGAAAATAAAATAACTCTTCACAAGTGAACTATTATTTCAATAATAATTTTGATAGGGTCAGAAATCGTCTAGCTGTATAAGAGTCGATTTTTGAATTATTTTCTCTTCTTCATTTAGCCCTCGATTTGTATCTATATCAGACTAAATGCTTTTCATATTACGTTGAAAATAATATTTTGAAGTTTCATTAACTCTGTTGAGAATTCTTAATTGATATTCGGTTTGTTAGAAATCCATCAGAAAAGCATGATATTCTCTATTAAGCTACCGTTATAAAAGTAAACTTACAACGCGAAACTGATTGTTGTATAAATTTCCCCATATACAAAAAAATTCAGAAGCAATGATTGATATACAAATTTTAGTAAACAACAAATATACGAGATTTCGTAAATATGAAAGAAATGAAGAATTTTTTTAGAAAATATGTGGTACAAATTATTTTATGAAAACAGAAACATAACTAGTTTTGAAAGTGGGGTATTTATTGACACAAAGCTCTGATGTAAATAGTTACTTTTAAGTATTTTTCAGATTTCCAAATTTTGTAAATCAAGATTGAATAGAGTCAGAAATATTCTACACTCTTTAGTGATTTAAGTAAACTAAAATTATTTAACAATTTATATTTTATATATATATATATATATATATATATATAATATAAATTGTTAAATTATTGTTCAATAGTATCGGGTTTATAAAATGGGTTTGATTTCAACATAAACTACCTTATACTCATGAAATCTATCTCAACTCTCCCTTTCTATCATTTGTTGGTATAGTGTGGATATTACGTGGCGAGTGAAAGTACAGGATTAGGTTTCGTCTCTGACCATAGTTTGAAATTTAGAATTAGTCGTCAATTGTCTCCGGTTGCTATTATGAGGGGCTATTATTATTATTATATAACAATCAATCAATCAACTGAACATGTTAGGTGTTTAAAATTATTAGATTAAAAACTTTTCCATATTAACAACTGTTTTCTGCATTCAATTCATTCAATCTGCAGTTAACCACATATTTTTATTGTTACGTATAATCAGACTATAATAAATTACATTAAATAAATATTTTTTTCACTGTACAGAAATTTATTTTTAAATAAATAGAACATACAATTAATATTTCTAAAAATCAATTTAATTCCACTTAAATTTTGTGAGTATTTTGTCTAATTTATAAAATGAAGTATTTATTTTCAGCAATGCGGAATACTCGATTACTCGGTCCACACACAGCTTATTTTAACAATTTTTCAAGTTAAATATTTCATAGGCATTTTCATTCATTTGTCATAATGCTAAATACTTTTTATTTGATTTTTAATGTAGGTTTAGATAAATTATGTCTCTTATTTCAAATCATGCTTTTATAGTTGATGGCTTAATGAAAAATTAAATAAAATAATTTGTATGTTGTTTTTCTTTCACATGCATGCTTAATGAAAAATTAAATAAAATAAATTTTATGTTGTTTTTCTTTCACATGCATGCTTAAAGAAAAATTAAATAAAATAAATTTTATGTTGTTTTTCTTTCACTTGCAAATGAAACAGAAAATAAAACAACCACAGTTCAAAGGTTTGGTATAATTTTCCATTTAATTCCCAGATACCTTTAAATACTCAACTAATATATTTTATTTGTAATTTTTGCTTTGAAAAACATTCAAAGAAGTGTAACATAATTTTCTTCACATCATACCCTAATCTTTTACATAATGTTTAGCTTAACAAGAATAACAGGAAGCCCTGCTGAAGTAATCTTCTCTTTTTTTGCAGATTATTTTAGAAACTAAATATCAAAGATTGTCAAAAAAATCCCATTTACACCTTTTCTTCCTTCAGTCAAGCTCTCCGAGCTTCAAAAGAATTCTGTCTGTTTCTTTTTAAATATTCCCTTTTATTTTCTTTACTTCCTAACCAGCAGGTCAATTTAGTCATTATCTTTCGTAATTTTCCCATAAAAATTGAATTTTTTAATTTATTTGTTGCAGTATTGTAGAACGATGTAATTGTTTAAGAAAATAATGTACTAATGTACTGAGGTTTTTTCTGAAATGTTAGTTTGAAACAGTCAAATAAGATATCATTAGACAATGCCTCTTCTACAGTGTTTTTATCTGTTTAAGTAAACTGAAAACGGATTTTTCTCTATCACTTTAATTTTATTAACTTATATATTATAAACTACATTTTTATGTAATAAAATTATATTCATATGCTTTTAATAATCATACATCAATTCTAAATCACTGCCTGGTAAAATATATAGAATAATATTTCAATGCTAAAATAGCAAGTATAAATCTTGCATAAAAATGTTTCTTAAAAATAACTCTTGTTTTGTAATTGAGGGTAAGCTCAATAATTATTATACCATGAATGTATCAAAATGCGTACATTTAAAAAAGTTCGATTATTCTATAGATAGTAAGTATTTGCTACCTTATTTGTTAAAAAAATATTATTAACTTTGTTTCTTAAAAGTTGTTTGGAATGATTAAAAATTATAACTAGGTAATACATCAATAAATTATTTTATTTACAAGACACCATAGAAAACACTAAGTACATGGTTTAAGAAAAAATAATTTTTAATTATTAATAAATGAAATAATAATTAACTTGATATAATATTAAAGAAATTGTTTTTCGAAAAAGTAGTGTTTCTAGATACAAACAACAATTTGCGCAGATTTATTTATACTTTTAAAGTTATGTTGAAAAGATTCGAATTAACATCTCACGTGTGTCATATCTAATTAGGTGATAAATGAAGGGGTTATCTAGTTAATAATTTGTTTAATACTACGACACTGAAATTCTGAACTAAAGTATTCTAATTTCTAAATCTGAAGTATTTTGGTACTCAATATTACTAAAAATTAAATAAAAACCTTCGCTGTAAATGTTCATTATAATTTAAGCTGTTCATTATAATAAAGTAATTAAATCTTAAGCTTTGAGAAATCTTTAAGATATTACATTTTATAATTTGATTTTTATCTCTTATTTCAATTTTTTTATGAGAGAAAGTTAGAATGTTAGTATGAGAATTCCCAAGATATAAGAAATTTTACAATTCGTTTATTTTTTAATGGTTTTTATGAAAGAAATCGTGTATATCGAACATAAATATGTCATCAATTTTATTTCAAGAAAAAATCTAATTAATGTATGAAAAAAGAATACCATAAATGTATAATATATCTTGGAATATACGATAATATCAAAACGTATCAAACATTTATCTTTTTATGAGTTCATATATCATAGTAACAAAGAAAAGAATTCAAAACTCTTTGATACCTTTCCAAGTCTAGAAGTTATATACCATTCCAAATTACACATTTACATTATATGTATATTTCATATTCTAAGGATGAGCTACTTTTTCTCTTACAAATGTTTCTCAGTACTTATAAATTTCCCTGTGCGGTTACTTTTATTTAAAATACAGCGAGTATTAAAATATATCACTTTCAATAACCTATAATTTTCATGTTTAAAAAAAAATATATTTTAAGAATGTAAAGTAAAAACGGAAAATAATATATATCAGGGCAAAATAATTATAGTAAAGGTATAATACAAACGATAAAGTAATATTTTGAAAAATTATTTTACGTATAGAAAGTTTGTTATTTGAATTTCTCTAATAATACAATACTTTAAAAACTGAAATTTAGAAAATATCCTGCATTAAAATATTTATGAACATTGAACTTTATAGATATATAAAAATAAAGAAACATGTATAATGCAAAAAAATAATCTGTCTTATATTTAAAATTTCGAAACATGTATTCAATAAAATATGTTCATTAGGAAAGTATGTGTAAATAATCGTCACGTGTTTAATCATTAGTTATATTTTTGTATAATTATTTTAATGTATTAAAAGTAATTTCATGATATAATATTGTATCTTATGTAGCCATTTCAGTCAGAGTTTTACTTTATTTTTTCCACCTGAAATTTTTAATCAGCTAATTAGTTTATTTCTTTTAAATAAATTATTTTCTTCAGTCAGTTTCCAAATTTTCCTACTCCCATGCAAAGGAAACCGGCTATTGTCCTTACAATTCTTTTAAAACTTCGTTCCAAGCTATTAAAAGTGAGTCTGAACTTTCAACACCTTCTACGAAACATTTATTTGTTAATTACTGGACTTGCTCCACGAAGTATAATGTGCTGCAGAGTGTGTATTGAATTAAAATATTCTTGAAGTGATGGAGTAAATTAACTGCGAAAGTTTCATGAAAATAACTCGTGACTGGCTTTGCTTTAAATATAACTCGTGACTGGCTTTGCTGGCCATTCTTCTCTTCTAATTGCCTATGGGAAGATAAGATACTGTTGAAACTGAAAAAAATTCTCAGTACTTTTGAAAATATTCCACTTTTAAAAAATATGTTGTCCTTGCTTTCAGAGTAAGATATTAACTACTAACAGTCTACTGCATTCAAAGGTTTTTTCTGTAATATATATCCCAGCTTAAATATTTTAGATAAATGAAAATAAGCCAAAACGACCTTACTCGGCTTATGAGTTGCAGAAACAGAAATATTATTACTCATTATAGAAAAAAGAAAAGATATAAATATGCTAGAATTACTAAAGTTATAAATCAGCTTTAAATATAACTTTATTTCAATTTATGTTTCTTACATTACATAATTATATAACGCGAATGATTCACATAACAAAATTTAAATAGCTAAAATAATCTAGTCCACTATGCATTTTTTAAAAAAAGATTTTAAATGAGTAATTCCTCATGAATTGATTCTCATAGTATTACCTGAACATGATACACATATAATTACTCGCAAATAATATTAAAAAATCTAATGAATTATTTCCAAACACTGATAAAATTCATAATTGTTTTAAAATAATGTGAGTCATGCTTTAAGACCTTCTGCATTCAAAACAGAAAGATAAATAATGTAAATCTATTTAATCTGATTTTATTTTAAAAGCTAAGGATTGCCTCCCACCCCTCAAAAAAAAATAAACCTAATCATTCGCTTATACAAATATTTGACGGATAAATAATTTTAAATAACTGATACAAAAGTCCTGGGTTATATGCTCACTTCTTTTATTCTGAATAATTTGATAACTTTGAATTATTATTCTCAAGAACATATTACACTTCATTGAAATGATTCATTTTTATATGTGCATCCAGAAACATCTTTTTTATAGCCATTGGTATTAAAATATTTTATTAATTATTGTTTTGTGTCAATTTTCTAAATTACTTTTCTATATTTGTAGTTCCTATGTGAGCATCAAAAATCATCATTATTTACGAGTACTGTATAAATCATAGAAGAAATAATAAATGAGAATGAGAACATACTCATAAAAAACCACAATGAATGGATAAGCAAACAGAATGCCATTTCAGTGTCAGGAACGCTGAGCATATTTCAATGATATTATTTTACTGTCCTGTTATCATTTTTGCCTCCCTCTGCAATGTTATTCAAAACAATATTTTTGCATTTTTACTGTACCACATCATTTTGACCTCGGGTGGTGATAAAATAGGAACTCATATAAGCGTAAAATGAGAGAACATAAGCGAATAAAAAAGTCAGAACAAATCATAATTCAGTTGCAGCTTTGTTTCGTGCATTTTGTATACGTTAATAAATCAACAGACGGATGTACAGTGCATTTATGTTCTTTGTTTTCTTCCTAAACCCCACAATGAAAAATTCGCAGTTTCTTCATCCCTTTATGTGAAGTAAAGAAGAAATGAGGGAGTAGAACATACGCATTTTTTCCGAAAAGAACAAAAGGAATACACCCTTAGTTGTTATAGATGCACATAATGCAAAACATTCATAACATTATTTTTCTCTCTTTGATTGATCTGAAAACTAAGGCGAAATTTATTGCAGCTATTTTTGCGTGGTAAAGACAATACACATGTGAATATGTTACGTGCACGGCTACTATTCTGAAGATAAAGAACATTTTCAAGAAAAATATTTTTGTAATAGAGCATAAAATCAAAATAAAAAAGAACTAAGCGCTTAATATAAAGCATTTGGCTCAATCGTCATCTCGCATATTCTATGAAATGCTAAAAAATAACGGTATTAAGATCTCTTTTTGTCACACATTTTAACTGAGAAGGGAAAAAATATACATCTCCTCCTTTACGGGTCATAAAGTTCCTTTATTTGAGAATTCATTAAATTTAAACATTTTCAGAAATATGATTTATGACGAATTCCTACGTAATATTAGAAACTTGGCTAAAATACAGGTTAATTAGTATTACCTGGATAAGTTAAAAAATTTGCTTGGAAGCAGACGTTTCTTCGAATTTCATTAAGAGTAATTCAAAATAACATAATTATAGTTCTCGTATGTGGTTTGGATTAAAAATATATTTAAATTTTGTATTCATGTTACAGTTTATAAATTTGGTTTCTTTCTCTTTTTTACATTTTGGTTGAAATTTTTTTTTTACTTCTTTTTCATATTTTTGCTATTATTTTTAAAGTCTGAAACTCCTTTACATTAGTACTTTTTCCTTCTGTCAGAGGGCAATGCTATGTTTCCAGTTTTAATAAGGTAGGAAAAACTTATGTTTTTGTTAGATTCATAGTTTTTGTTACAATACATATGTCTCATATAAATTTCTTCATCTATTTTAAACTCTTTTATTAACTTTTGGATTCTTCTTTCTCTGTTTTCATTGGTTAATGTTTAAGTATACCTCTTTGCCTATATACATTACTTGGTATCTTACTTCATTGTGCTATTTTGCATTTCTTTTTGCTTGAATTTCATGCAGTTACCATATTTTTGTATAACATTTTTGTATAGGGAATGTAAAACATGTTAAACCAGCTTATCTGTCATAATCCAGTTTCAGAATTTGTGAATTTTTGCTTCATTTTCTTTCCCCCCCCCCTTCTCTTTGCTTTCATTGTTTTCATGACTCGGTTTGTACTTTTTATGTTTTGAAGTTTGTGTTCTTACTCTTTTTGTTTTCTTTCATTTTAATTTAGTGACGTAATTTTATTTTTTCTAGGGTTTTCAAACTTAATAAAAATTCCTTCTTTTAGTATTTCTGTAATCTAAAAAACTTATTTGTAAATTTAGCTTGTAATTTTAAAGGAATTCAGCTTAAATTTTATTTCTTGGTTATGTCAGATTTTTAAAATTTATTTCAATTGTTCAAAATAATATTGTCAATTTCTTACTCAGAAACGTCATTTTTGATATATTTTTGAATTCCATTTGATTTTTTTTATTACAAAGAATATATTTTAGCGAAGCTTATGGAACTCAAATGTATTGAATTAAAAAAAAGTATCTCTAGACACAATCAATGTTTAATATATAATTTTTTTTTCTTATTAACCATTCGGAAAAACTGTATTCTTTTTTAAAAAAATTATTAGTATAGTTTAATGTAACACCACTATATGCAATTGTCTCAATTTCGTTAACAATATATAATGCATTATTAATCTCAAAATCTACTAAGAAATATTTAAAAATTACAGCATTATTAATGCTTTGATGGTTTTCATAATGCAAATAGTAAATCATAAAAATACTTTCTAAAGTAGAAATTAAATTGATCATTTTAAGTATTAAAGTTAAATATTTCAAGCCTCGGATTAATTTCAATTAATCAAACTAAAGCAGCATAAGGCAACATAGAAACAACAACAAAAACTATTTTGAAAATGATGTAACTTCTAAGGTAATAAACATGTAATGTTAAATGGGTATTAAAACTCATTCAAGCTAATTTTGTGCGTTAACTCATCATATTATTAACTTTTATATGCTCCTTAGGCACTGGTTTTACGTTTGAAACCTTATCAATTTTATTCTTTATATTTACAAGTATACTGTTATTAATGAGACATGGCAGCCATTCTGATGTGTAAGCAGCGTTTTGACTGGATTTTACCCTTTAAAACATATTCATAATACCTTATTGATTCATTATTGTCTCCGGTAATTTTTTATGAAGATACTACTGACTACAAACATCGACATACAAAATAACTTTACATTGAGATTTCTTAAAGTTTCCGACACAATAAAAACCTTTTTATATGAAACATCATGGAATGCTAGGAATAATTACTATGCAGTTTTTATACGTGTATAACTTTTTTTTTTAATACGCATAGTAGAGTTTTGAAAGAATATACTACACACACACACACACAAACACATATATATATATATATATATATATATATATAACTGATTATATTTTATGACACAAAGAATTTCTGAAACACTCGTAATAATGTACAAATCACAAACAAAAAACTCCACAAATATATTAAAGAAAAATTACATATTTGAATAACTCTTAATAGGAAAGAAATATTCGGTAAAAATTTCTAATAGGAAAGATCTTCAAATTAATAATCAGAGAAAATAATACATGAAGTTAATATGTAAAAGAACAAATTTTTACACCTTGTGGGAAGTCACTGCAGATAACTGGGATTTTATTCGATCATTATGTAGACATTTTTCACGGGTCCATCGATGTTTCATCTACATGAGAGTAATTAAGAACAAAGAACCGAAATCAGTGTAATTTTGTCTGTAGTAATTGTAAAGAAAATTTTCATTCATTTTCCCTTATACGTTAATTTTGTTTTTGTTATGTAATCTATTCTTTCCTTCAGTAATTCCCAATTAAAGATCTCACAAAAAAGTTGAAAATTAGACTTTAAATTTCACGCAATGAAATTAAAGAAAAAAATTATAACTAAGTTTATTTTCTTAAATTTTTGATCCTAGTAACCGTATTAAGAATAAATTTTTGAAATGCATGGAAGCCTACTTAATATGAAACAAAATGTAGATCATAAAGAATCCTTAGAATTCGAGTATTTTATTTAAACTTCTTTCAAAGAATTTAATTACTTAATTTACTGCAAATACTTTTCTAGTAAATTAGAAATTGCTTTGGATCTTCTCGTTCAATGAAACGAAAAATATTAATGTTTTACTGGAATTTTAGACGCAACTATTTATAAAATGTCTAGTGTAATTACAGATAATTATCTTTCAGTGCATTCATGATCTGATCTAATTGAAATAAGTTAATGTATTTCAAATAGATTAGATATTCATATTCATTCCCAAGAGATTGAAATCGAATTCCTTTCTTTTATTTAACTTACTCACTGTAACAACTATCTGACATTGTACGGTGCAGAAAAAATACTTAAGCTTAAGTGAATTAAGTAACAAATAAGAGCACCACTTTAAAACCTCTAGTCCCAGTTGCCCATTCATACCGGATAACTACATGCACTTCCATTGCCACGCACGCTGATCTGCTGCGACTATCTTTTATTCGTCATTCTGCGCATGTGTCAATCCTGTGCATCAACCAGCAATTATTTATCCTTGTAACGGTTTGTTTCATCTGGTGTACCATGTGCTCTTTAAAAAAAATGACGATACTTACTTTCGGGACATCCCTCGTATATGTCTACTGATAATCTAGATGGTTACAAGGTGCATGTACATTACATATGTATCTGAACCAAAATTTACATTTCATTCACTACCAACTATTATTTTCACTATTAAATTTTATTCAGAATAGAATGCTTTTTACAATTTTATTATTATTTTTTAGTGTAAATTTCTAACATTCATATAACAGGCTTCTATAATTAGTTTGTCTTTATTTCTTGTACATGTTGAGCTATCAGATAACCTAATCTCCTGTCCAGGACTAATAATACTACAGTAAAAAGTATATTATGTTAAGACTGATAAACTTCCTTTCTTAAATTTATCTAATCATATGTGTCTTTAAAATGGAAGAAAAAAATTAAATGAACTAAATGAAACTTTTAACTCAATTTGGAAATCATTTGAACTTATTCTGTATATATGATGAAATTCGTATGAGCATAAAAAGATCTAAGATCATATTTAAGATAAGATAAGATCATATTTAAAAGGTGATTCAGTTAGTCACTTAACCACGAAATCTTGATTAAGCATTTGTACTCATTATGGAAGACACTGGATGTAAAATGGTAAAATATTTTCAGGTAAAAGCACGCCATAAAATAAATCGAACGTTTTACTAATTATAGAGTCATATTAAGTGCAAAAAAATAAAATAAATAAATAAAAAATGATATGATAAAATCTCAAAAAAATCTTGGAAATAGCTGCAAAGCGATAGAAAGGAGAGTGAAAAAAAACTCTGAATTTGGGATTGGGTAGGAAATTAATAGCGAGAATGTTTTTTATACTAGTAATTGGTTAAGATTTCTCATTGGGTTGCCTTAATGAATCCTTTATTGGATACCCTTCCCTTATACTTTCTCTTATCAGTTTAGTCCTAATTACTATCGGTGATTGAAGAGAAACGTCAAAGGAGTTGAAAAGATTGAAGAAAATAATGATTTTACAGAACATTCTTTCATCACACGGATTTCAAAAATGCTTCTTGTCTTTCTTTAAATTTTTTATTCAGTTATAAGTTTTATTTCAAATGTATCTTTCAGTTTTCCTTTCTATTATTTATATCCTTTTTTTTTTCAAAACTAAGGCAAAATTTAAAAAAAAAAAAAACCTTTAATAACAATTTAACTACACGCAGTTTACAACCTAAATTATTCCTTAAGTCTAATAATTTGTAAGATATCTCGAAATTATATAATGTAACATTATTAATCTCAGTTCAATTTCGTTATCTGAAAGTCATACTTCAGCCACTTTAGGGTTATTATTTTAGTCAACGACAAAATTTTCATCGGAGAACTATAAAAGTGTTTCAGAATATATTTTCAGTAAAACGACTAACAAAGGAATTAGAAAATAAGGAGAGAATGAAGTGAAAATGTGACTCAGTAGTTGAAAATAGAATGAAAGCTTGAATAATGAATGAGTGAATGAAAGCTTGAATAAGTGACTGGATGGATTTTTGAATGGAGTGATTAGTGAGTTAGTCAAGAATCAATGAGGGAGAGTGAAAATGAAGGAATTGGGTAAATGAATGAATGAAAGAGTGGAAATGAATGAATGAATGAAATGAATAAATGTGAGCGAACCAGTCATTGTGTGAAAAAAATGAATGAATAGTGATTGATGTCAGTAAAGAAAGAATAATATATTTCGAAATTCTGATTCCGTTGTCTACCATATACATTGCTTTAATCATAATATTTAAGGTGAATATTTTTATAATTACTCAAAAAAGTTAGTCATTTGGTGTCTAAATCAGTTATTTGAAGATTTGCATGAATAATTTTTGTTTCTGCTTGTCTCTTTGTTCAATATCGAAAATGTGAATTTAATACAATTATGTCACGTCATAATTTTACTTCGACAGTCTTCAGAGAAATATTTTTGAGATGCTGACATATTTAATCCAGTGTTTCCTAGATTTCCATCGTGATGTGGTATATTTTACATAGATCTTAAAGTAAAAGATTTATTGAGGAAATGAAAGAAAGCCAATCGAAATTAGAACAATCAAGAGTAGGTATCATATATATATATAAAACATATATATATATATATATATATATATATATATATATATATATATATATATATATATATATATATAATGCATATCGCTGAAATCCAGAGGAAAATCCAAAAGATGCGCCTCGTAGATTCAAAAAATGGTTTGTTTTAGTAAGAATCATGACTCACTAAATAGCAGCCTGAAGTCTTGGTTATTTCTCTAAGTCAAGTTTCATTTTACTGTCAATTGAAGCAAGAAACCGTATTTATTTTAAGAAAATGGAAATAAGTGAGTTTGAGTGATTATTACTCTTCAATATAAAAAGTCTAAAACCGAAAGTGATCAAAGATGAGTTGATTCGAGTTAATGGTACATCTGTTCCTGTTTTGGAACTTTTTTGCAATCGGGTAAATGAGATTAAACGTAGCCATACATCACAAACAAGTTGAACGCGTTTAGGACGTCCAGTGAAGCGATAACCCTGGAGTGATTCATGATTCAAACGAAATAGGTGCCACTACTATGTAAGATATAGTGCAATTTTGCACGAAGCAGGTGAGAAAAAAAATCTCTGCAAGATAGGTACCACGCTTATCTCTATGATCTAAAATAACAAATTGTAAATGATCTTAAGCTATTTTGACTGTTAGGCTCTGAGGCTATTTTTGCGCTTATTTCATCGCAGGTCCTGAATAATTTTTCCTTTCTATACATTACTGCTGGACAGAAACGAGATACACTACTATACTCTGAGACAAAGGAAGGAGCGAAACTTAGAAGTAAAGAAGCTAAAATTGGCAAGACAAAAGACCATGGGTTTTTTGGGATGCTCGTAAAACCATCTTCCAACCTACTTAGAAGAAACAATAATTGGAGAGTACTGCGTAGTTATTGCACTAGATAAAGAAGAAATCTAGTAAGAAATAAGAAAAATATCCTCTTCCATCAATAAACAGGGGCAGATCCATGAAATTTCGATGGCCAAAATCATAAAGTTAGAGTTCGAAACTACTACAGCATCCAACGTAATCACCAGGTTAGACACTGCAGTGACCTTTTTTTTAAATTTCTAACATAAAAAATAGATATAGTGACCGATGAAGAAGTCATTGTCTAAACAGATGCATGTTTCTAGATTTCTGAATTCTTACATATTAGATAGCTTTAAAAGTTGAGAAATGCTTGGAAAAATATATAAAGATAAAAGGAGGTTATGTTTAAAATAAAAAAAAAGTTCTCCAAATTAATTCGTTATTCTATCTTTTTCTAAGTATTATCTGAACGACTCTCGTATATATATACTGCTGTTGTAGAAAAATGCAACACCATGAAAGAATCATCAGAATCAAATGAAATTTAATGCAGAAACGACTTGTACTGATACAAATAAATGATGAAATTTTCAAAACAAAAGAAACAAATTAAGCGTCCGAAATCAGTATTTGGTGCAGCCACCATGCGCTGCAATAAGTGCTGCTATACGACGTGGCATGGAGTCAAACAGATGTTGAATATCTGTTAGGAAGAGAATTCCATATCGCTTGTATGCGCAACCAAAGTTCGTCTTTGGAAACTGCAGGACGCGGATCACGAGAGACGCTGCCGATAACCATATCCCACGTGCTCAATAGGCGACATATCCGGTGAATAAAGGGCCAAGGAAGAAGTTGCATGCGTTGTGCTGAACAGAAGTCTCGAACAGTCCGCGCAACATGTGGGCGTGCATTATCCTGCTGAAAGATAGCTCAGGGATGCCTTGAAGGAAAGGAACGACTTCGGGCTGTAGACGCACGGACGTACCTGTTGCTGAGATTACCCTCAATTCGTATCAAATCGTCCGATACGAAATCGCACCCCAGACCATAACTCCGGTGTTCGACCACCTATGTCGTTCAATAATACACTCAGGAAGGCAGCGTTGACCGGCATAACGTCTAACACGAACACGGACATCATGGGTCCACAAATTGAAGCGTGATTCATCTGAAAGACAACTTGTAAGCTCGCCTGTCTCTGTGCTCAAGAGCCCACTGCCGACGCAGCCGTCGATGATTCGCCGTGGGGAATCCTGTATAAAGGCACCCTTGCACGCAATCCACGGGCAGCAGACGACGACGAATTGACGAAGCCGACAATTGTACACCTGTAGCAGTAGGACCAACGTGCTGCCAGCTGCCTGGAGGAAGCGTGATCATTCACCGCCATGCGGAGCAGGTCGATCATCGCGCTCTGACGTCACCTTCTGTCGTCCAGTGCCTGTTTTCGAGAGTTGTTCGGTGCTCGTCGGTCCACGCTTCAAACTCGCATCACTGTGGAACTGTTCCGCTGCATACGAGCTGCTTGCGCGATAGGAAAATCCTCTTGTCGAAGGCCGATTATCCTCCCTCGTTCAATTCCGTAAGTTGCTTGAATTTCTTATTCCGCGTCGTGGAGGCATACTCAGGTCTCACTAAACGTTTGCCACTAACAAATAATCATAGACTTCAACGTCCCGCTACACGGCACTTATTTATACGCTTTCAGCATCAATTCAGAGGGTGGCGCGCCGCGCACGCGCGATGGCTCTGAAACTTTTATTAATTGCATCCTATAATTGACATTTGCTGCGAATTTCATTTGATTCTGATGATTCCTTCATGGTGTTGCATTTTCTACAAACAGCAGTTTATATATATATATATATATATATATATATACTATGTGTGTGTGTGTGTGTGTGTGTGTGTGTGTGTGTGTGTGTGTGTGTGTGTGTGTGGAGTGAGTGTGTGTGTGTGTGTCGCTTTTCTTAGAAAACACCCAATCATAAAGGGCACTGCCTCTGCTACTGAAGGAGCCCGCTCTTGAAGGAGGGTCGTTTGGAGTCATTGAAACGAGATTGCGTCCTTGCTGATGTCTCATAGATATAGACTAGTGTTATGTTAGAAGTTAAAGATACTTTATGTTTTAAATGTTATTGTGGAAATGTCCTGTCTTGTGTGAAACTTTATGCTAATGAAACGTAAATATTAAGTGATGTAAGCTTAAAGTTTGATTCTTTAATTAGAATAATTAGTAATACATTGGCCTTCCCCAAATCAGAAGTGGGATAAGGATATGGATGTAAACTGATTGTTTCTCTTTTATGAAAAAAATTGATTTATTATATAACTGTGTGCTAACAAATGATAAACTCAAGATTTTGAGGTGAGTCAGTGATTCTTATTTGCTAATTTAAAGATGAAGATTGATGATATTAATGAGATAAGTGAATCTGAATAATCTGAAGAAATAAAAATTAAAACTTTACATAAGTTTATTTTGATACAGATGACGATGCCAAAAATACGGAAAAAGAAAAAACTTCACTGGTTTCAATTCACAGTTAATGACTCTAATTTTTAAGTCTAAATTAAAACTGTTAATGTTTCTTTTTCATTACACAAATTGACTACCATTTGTGATATTCTGAATATTGCATTCCAAGGAACAAAACTGAAATAATGAAAGCGTATATTAGTTTTGTTAACTGATGTTAACTCGCTCTATCAATATATTCAAAATTTGAATCAATCTGTATGGAAAGCGAAACTAAGTGAAACGAAACAAATCTCATCAGTGCAAAGCAGAACATTAGAGTCAGCAGCTCATTCTGAAGAGCGGTGTTATGATTATGGTGATTCGAAATCGAAAATCTCATAAGCTTTTCAGACATTGAAAGTATTACTTCCTCTTTTTAGTAAATTGCATAAAAACATTTCTTTTGATTGAGCAGTTTGAGTGCGTTACGAATATTTTTAATTTATCTACAAAAAGATTATTTTCGCTAAACGATCGCTTGGTGGTAATGATTTATTATCTGTCAGACCATGAATTGAACGTCATACCATGAATTAAAACGTGTGATTGATAGATGAATTCGAGGTCACTACTAATTGAGCTAATTGCATGAAATATTTAGTAAATATAAAATGAAAAATCTGAGTTTATACAGGAATATTATTTTGTAATGAAAGAGTTGGGTAATCGAGGAGAATTGAAGATACCGCATTAATTCTATATATTATACTAGAAATAACGATAGAAATGAAAATAAATTAGTTTTGTATGGTTGCAAAGGCTTACGTGAATTCCTCGAAAAACTAAAAATTACGAGGTTATGAAAATGATTTTATGAGAGAAAAAAGTATAATATAATTTTAGTAAAGTGAAAAGAAAAATCTGATAATTTCATGAATCATAAACAATGCAATTATAATGAGAATACTAAATTTTGTTTTAATTATGGTGGTAAAGGACATTTATCATCTAAATTTGTATACATAAGAATAAAGTTTTAAAATGTTTCAAATGTCAAAACTTTGGGCAAAAGGCGTCTGAATGTTCATTAAATATGAAAACCAAACCCAATGATAAAATAGATTCTCTTAGTATTATGAAGCAAACATATCTGTTCAAAGGGTTCGTTTCGGTAATTTAAATATTAACTCATTGATAGATACTGAAGTCAAGCTACATTTATTTTTAAAATATATTTGAAAAATTAAATATTTGTGAACTGAATCAGTGTAATTCAATTTTATTGGGATTAGAGATTGTAAGATTAAGCCCAAGGTATATTCACAGGAGAATACAAATAGATAACTTTAAGTTTACTACTGATATATGTGTCGTGGAAAATGGTACGTTACCGCATAATGCTTATAGGACTTGATATAATTTTGCAAGGTGAAGTTATAATAAATGAAAAAGGATATTCAATAAAAAATAAGTCTTCGTGGAGAAAGCGATATTTTATCGATTTTACCAGTTAACGTAATGATGAAATTGAAGAAAGTATAGGGTGTTAAATTTCAAAATCCATTGCTAGACGAAGAGCGTAATCATATTACTAAATTACCAACCGAAGAAGATTAAATCACAACATAGGATTAAATATTTTAACTAAAATAATGATCTAATATCAAGACCGCGCCGTTTACCTTTTTCTGAAAATAAGATTGTCTGTCGCCAAATAACTGAAGAGTTAAAACAGGGAATTACAGAACCTTGTACTTCAATGAATACGAAGCATACTGAAAAATCAAAAGAAATTAGTGGCAATTTCTCAAGCTTATTTTAAAAAAACAGCAACCGATCTACCAAAAGATGCCTAAAGTACAAAATATTGAAAGACCAATAGCTAATTGTGTCATTGTATTCATGTAAAGTGTAAAAGATTTCTTCATCAATTCATAAGATGATTTACCTTTACATAAGTATCATAGATATCACCTAGGACTAGAAAGTACAGAAAAAATATGCTAAATCATCGGATTTACAACATTGCAGAATTCATAAGAAGACGGTGTAATATAAAATATCAATTATACCTAATTTGACTGTGAATCTCACTCTATGACGTTTTTCTAATTATGGCTATTTCACCCAAACATGACTGGATTTACCTATGTTTTTTTGAAGACGTTGAAAAAAATAAGAGAAGAAAAAAGTGTAATGCAACATGACAAAGTTAGAGAGGGTACTCATAGTCGACAGTGATACTTCATAAACGATAGTGTTTTCCGAAGATCATGATGTTCTAGATTGATAAAATGCTGTTCGAATTATCAACTGTTACTGCTTTTGAATTTTCTCTTTTCAGCTTTTTTTTCGGATGAACAGGATCCTTTGTTATTGCAGTTAAGAGGCTGAGGTTACCTTCGTCCAGAAGGTCTGAGTGTCGCGGTGAAGAAATAACAGATCATGAAGGCACAGCCTCTGCCTACTGAAGGACGCCTTTGACGAGAGTCTTGGAGTCATCGAAACGAGAAGCGTCCTTGTTGCCATGCGATATAGACGCTATGTTGTGTTAGAAGTTAAAGACGATACTTTATGTTTTAAATGTTATTGTGAAACGATCTGTCTCTTGTGAAACTTTAGTGCTAATGAGAAACGCTAAATATTAAATGTGCTTAAGTTGTAGTTTGATTCTTTAATTAGAATAATTAGTATACACTGGCCATCCACACAAACACACACACACACACACACACACATAGGGTTGGACAAAAATAGGAAACACTTTTAAAAAAACATGTTTCTGCTTAATATATGTGTAGAAGCGTTGGCACAAAACAGCTGCAGTCTTCTCGGAATGGATAAATACAGTTCCTGTATGTGAACATTTATACCATTTTCCTGCAAAACGGTGGCAAGTTCAGATAACGATGTTGGGGTGAGATAACGAGAACACACTTTCCGTTCCAGTAGACCAAAAGGTTCGATAATATTAGGTCTGGTGACTGTGGTGGCCAGAGGGACAAATCCTCCTCGTGCTCAGAGAAAACCAGTCCTAGACAATGTGTGAGCTGTGTGAACAGGGGTTTCTGCTGTCTTGGAACAACCATCACCATCAAACAAAGTTTGTACCATGGGATGAACTGATCTGCCAAAATGTTCACATAGGTCTGGCGTCATGTGCCCTGGACACAGCATTATGGGGCCAGCAGAGAACTGATATGGCTGCCCAAACCATACCAGAAACCCCACATGTTTCACTCTTGCAACAAGCAGTCTGTCATTAGTTTGAGACAATGCGTTCTCGGGCACTAAACTCAACCAGAAGTGGGAAACAATGAAAAGAAGACCTGTCAGTATTCTGCTATATACACGCTTCTCCACTGCCCATAGTCCAGAAGCTTATGACTAAGCACCATCTTTTCTCCTGTTACAAGGATTAGCATCACTGATGAGTAGGCTTCTCATCGTACCTTGACAAATTCTGTTGTAGAAGCTCCCTTCCTGTGTTTTTTGGTACTACGCGGTTCCCTGTAACACAACATTCATTTCCAGCAGTACTTTTGCAGCTGATGGTCTTCTTTTTTCGTCCATTGTTCTTAATGATCGTCTGTCACGATCATTCGAGCACAATATCTGTCCGCTGTGATTGGCAGATGTTTTTTTCCGCTTTTCAACTATGCGGAATAAATCTTGATACAAGATCTTGAACCACTTAAACACTCCGGCTACCTTGCTTCGCTTTACCCCTACCATACGTGAACAATTTCTACACGTTCGAAGTCTGTTAAATTCTGACAATGTCAAGACAACCTATCACATAACAGTACTCTGACAACAACTGAACTGTTAGTACACATTACGAAGCGTTGATGGTGGTCGTTAGTAGTCAAACGCTAGCTCCAACACATATTTCATTAAAATCAATCTTTTTTCAAACATGCATTTGCTAAGGTGTTTCCATATTTTTGTCCACCCCCTGTATATATATATGGAAAAGTATTAGCCCTCTAGGCCCATGGGCTCCAAAAATATACGTACGCGCTGCACGGAGTGATTTTCCATATTAAGCAAAATTTTATTTAAAAATTCATGTAGAAACTTTATTGAAATTAAATATACAGAGATATGTACAATTTATTATGATTGGTAATAATGGGTTGGTACATAATTACCAGGCGTTTTTAAAACAATATTTATTACGAAAAAATGAAGCGTTAAAATTAATCAGTAACTTTTTTAAATTTTTATTCAAGAGTCTGGTCATCATCTACAACTTGTGTTTTTTGTAGGGAAACCGCTACTGTTGACTCTCATTGCCGTCATTACACCAACTACAAATTCCAATTAAAATGAATTCCCAATTGATGTTTCTTCTTTTGTCCCACCAAACACTCCATGTTACATTGTTACAGTGTACATATTTTATTATTCTATTTTGTGAAATTCCTGATGAAAAGTAGACTTTCTCTAGAGGTTTTTGAAAAGAAGCTATTTTTCCTTTCCTGTCATAAGATTATTCAGAAATGGAGCTCGTGTTATTGCAACAAATCGGTAAAAATTCTAAAATTTTCGACTCTATTGTTGTCGGTTAGTTCGTAGGTTACTCATTCAGCCTATTTACATACATTTTTATGCTTTTTGAGACAACTAACGATAGTTGAAAGATCCAAATTTAAGTTTTCACCCACCATTCAAATTATTAAGCTTTCATCCAAACGAGTTGTCAAGCTCATAGTCGAACTCATATTAGCTTGGCTTATCTTCTAAGCAATCATCACCAGATCTGAAATTGGTAAACCCTTCCCTGTAACAAGATTCCCTGATTATTTCATCAACCAAAGTTTATTTGATATCGTTAAATAATTGCGTTGCATTCTATCCTTTCACGAAGAGGAAAAACATAATAGGACAATATAAGTATGGTCATTTGCGAGCATTTTATGACTTAAAAATAAAGGAATATTTTTATTACTAAATTTATAAAATATTTTGTAGATTTTTATTTACAAAATACCACCAATAACTCCCCCTTGATAATTATCACCTATCCATAGTTAAATACGTATGGTAATAAATTTTTCAGGTTACTTTTTTAAAAAAAATCTATTGCGAATTTTAATGGAATGAATGTGATTTTAATGATATATATATATATATATATATATATATATATATATATATATATATAAATGGTTGGGAAAAAACGGACACGCAAAGGACAGTTCTACTCTCAGCCCTTATCATTAAACAATCATCCATCCTTTCCCATTACATCAAAATATGAACAAAATCCAATGCACACACCCTTTAAATGTCCAAACCACTGTAAAGAATCAAACACTTGCAGTTGTTTTCATGTTCAAATTTCCCTGATCAAACAAAAAGTAATAAATAAATAAAAAAATATGGGAACTAGGAACTGAAGACTTGTATTGATCAACTCACCGTCGGACATTATATGAAAATAAAATGGATTAACACCTTCACTTAGTATTGTTCAAAAAGTAATAGAAAATTTTGACTTGAAGTCATACCAACATTACCTCGAGAGTCGGAATGGCTCGCCATATATACGAGTACGATACGCATATGAAGAAGCGATTGCGTGATTGCAAGAGACAGTTAAGGGATTACTTATACATGAAAGTGGTCATGAATGGATTAAACCTACTTTAACGCTCACTTTTTTGGCGCACAAATCAAATTTAGCTTTCACCTTCTCGAATCCCATTAATTGCTTGATTGGAGAAAAAATTAGTTAAAATCCTCTCTTTCTGGAGCATAAAAACCCTCTGCAACCATTGTGTTCTCTTTTTCTCAAGCAGTACTTACAACGCGTGTCTTTTTCACATCGTTGAAAGTCTGCTTCTATGTGTGATAATATGATATGATAATAACAACATAAATAAAGAACCATTTTACTGAAATTCTTGATGATTATTCTTCCTTTGACAACTACGACACTGCTAAAAGGAGGTGGTAATTAACACACACACACACACACACACACACACACACATATATATATATATATATATATATATACGCATTCGTCTTCATCAGTGATGAGTGATGAATTGTACAATTTGTGAATGTCACATATTTTTGACGACATTTATTTACGCTGCAAACCACGTGAAATTTCTTTTTCTTTTCTTTATATCAATTTATTAGTAAACAACATTAATTTATCAGCTCAGAAATTTCTGAAATTATCTAAGCAAACTCTAGAAACTTCAGATAATAGATTTCTTATCGTGATTCATTTCTATAATTAACTTCAATGAATGAAATCAAAGTATATTCAGTTACTCAAATACGTATATGGTATGTTAAATATCCCAAAGAAGGAAATATGAGAAGAGAAAAATACAGAAGCGCAATTAAGCAAATTTGTAGATCCTGCTAAAAGTTAGTAAGGCTTAATATATGATCTATTTACACATAAAAGGGAACTTTTGATGAATCTTAAGAAAGGACTCCGGTAGCAAAGTTTTTTTTTTCCTTCCAAACTATGAGATGTTTGTATGAGAACTTCAATCGTGTACACTAGAAATAGTTAGTCATGCATAGCAAATATTTTTATTTTCGAGTATGTATCTTTGATTCACAAATGACATCAATGATAACTGAGTGAATAATTATCAAATTATACATTCTTTAAAAACAAGTTGGGTCAATATATCAAGATTGTTTCCATAATATAAGCACTTGCTTATCTTAAAATTTCATTAAAATTCATTACTGCTTAATTTAAACCAAAATTTCTTACATTTTAGATTATTTTTCATATAGTAATATTTTAATAATGTAAATACAATAGAGTTCAAACAATTAAATAAAACATTCAAATATTAATTATTGTATATAAAAACCCTGATTTAATTCAATCAATATATTTATTCCTAGACCTTGCATAAGAGTCAGAAGTTTACAGAAATGAAAGTTATTACAAGATTGTGATAATTTATGTTATTAAATTTTTTTTTATTCTGAATATCTTCAATAAGACTCATATCTGTTAATTTGTTGCAACTTTCATGGTACACATATTTGTATAGATCGTAATTTATTTAATTTAGCTAGCAACTCTCTGAAAATTAATGAAAATGCTTAAAGATAATGATTATATATGAGTTAATTATATGTGAATGTTGATCATTGATGCTGTCTATAATCTTATGTCAAAAGTTCAGTTTTAATATTTCTTCAAAATGAAATTATTTGAAATACAAATTATGACAGAAATATGAAAGACGTCTTAATTCTAATGTAAAAGCATAGAGCCTGAACTTTCAAAGAAGAAAAATAATGTTTCTAAAATGAGCTAAATAAAATAAGTCCTATGAATTTGATGTAAACTATTTTGAGTACATTTTTTTTATATTTAATAAGGATAAAGTTAATTCATGAATTAGCATGAATAAATTATTTGGATTAGCAACTACATGACTGGGAATTTTAAAGAAGGAAATTTGAAAACATTTTCTGGAAAATATAACCTTATTAACTTAGGTATTGGGCATTTTTGTCGATGACTTTTGACGTCTTTTAAGCAGTATCATAGTTACATGTTCGTGAAACTTTTGATTTTCGTCAGCAAAAAATTGAATTAAATGAGATTTTACATAACCAGATCATTAAAAATTTTACCTTTTAAGGAGCTCTGCATGGAACGAAATATATGGAAATCTAAATTTCTTTGCAAGGCGAAGGCTATATATAGTGGATATGACAACACATCCCAGCCTGGCTCTACTTAATTTTGGTAAATGACCATGAATCCATGAGGCTCAAATTGAAACACCTTATGATTTGCCAATAATGACCCCTTTTCTTGACCTGCTTCGCTCTGTTTGACGAGTTTTTGAACGTAAATGTTTGAATTAATGGTTCAGTTTTATAGTAAAAGCTCAAAGTGTAGAACTCCTCAATAATCTCGCCAAATTATGTGTGTATTTTTTAAAGCAATTCTCAGCTTTTCATGTTGTTTGGGATGGTTCATCCAGCTTTCATATGATCTGTTTCAAATAAAGGTAAGAATTTCTCTTTTCGTCTCCAGTAACCAGTCGTTTAAGAAATGAATCCATTTAGTTGCATTTCAGAGGTGAATAGCAAATGTTAATACAAAGTGTCTTATGAGTTTCCTTAAGCTGATGACAAAGCCATAAATACAGTTTTTTAATATAGTCAAGCTATTTTAAATTTTGGAATGCATGAATGTGTTACATTAAGTTTCTCTGCACTTTCACGTTTTGTGCTACGACTGCCTGAATCAATAATAACTTTGATATGGCTCTCATTAGCTTTAACTGGACGGCCAGATCACAGCGTAATTTTGAGTAATAAATCACCAGAGCCAAATTTGTCAAGCCTTTTTCAACACTAGTTTCTTCAAGGTTTCATTCCCATATATGGTATATAACTTATTGTGTACTTGAGATGCTATCCTGCTTTTTCAGAATGACAGAATAAAATAAGTGTTCGATATGCAGGTTTCGTATTTACGTTTTTAAGCATAAGTCCATGAAAACGAAACTAAACAACTAATAGATACATTTTTTTAGTAATCAAAGATAGAAGTTTAAACAATAAGAATTCAAAATTGATTAGGTTGTTTGAACACGATAATAAAACAAAAAAATTTACTATAACCACTTATCGACAAAATAAGGAATCGCTTAATTGCTAACTCAATAGATGAGGTCCATACATCAAAAAAGTATTTTAAAAAATACTTTGGAGGAGTAACTCTATTGTATTTGTAAACTCAAATATTTGTTTTAAATGAAATCTTATTCCATGTGGTCTAATAATTAACTTATAATGACCATTTATTGGTATAAATAAAACAGAAATTATTGCCCCTTTTATTTGTATCTAATTTTATTTGTGAGACAAATGTTATTATCTTACTGAAAAAAAAACTCTTCATGTTTTTTCAGGTATATATTAACTACTCATTTATTTTAAATCCTTTAAATGCAAGTACAACACACAATAAGAAGTAATTGTAATATTACGGAAATTTTCCTTCTCTTAAAAATGATAGAAAACTACCGTTGTTAATTGAGTTTCCCCATTAAAATAGAAACAATTTAAATTTTTCAAATGAACGTATTTGTTATTTAAAAACAAAACTGCTAGGCCAGAAATTAAAATTAATGGAAATTAAAAGTATAAGTAAAGATGCAAAAAAACATTTGTTTGAAATCCTCTAAGTAAGGTAACATATATATCATAAAAATTAAAAGTATCAGAAATCTCAAAAATAATTTGATTACAAAATGATTAGCCTATTTATGTATGGCCAAACAATTTAATAGAGTACAATGTACAAATAAATGTAAATAATATTTAGAATTTCATACACCTACAATTTTGAGTAAGATATTACATGTTTTATAATGCAAGTTTTAGATTTCTTTTCTAATTTTAATACTAAGTATCTAAGAAATTGTTGAATACGTTTCAGCTTATAATAGTCTTCTATATTTCTCGGTATACACACACACACAAACACACGTACACATTCATACACATGCACATTTATATATATATATATATATATATATATATATATATATATATATATATGTATATATATATCTACAGGATTTGTCAAAAAAACTCGAACAAAGTTAGGGCATCATATAATAGAAGTTAATTATCTTATGTCTACCACTTTAATTATAAAATGTTTTATAATATATATTTAAGTTTACATGTTGTTTTCTGGATATTTATAATGCTGATCAAAAGATCGTCCTAAAGATCTACTATCTTAGAGTTGTTTAAGAGACGAAAACGATAGTGTGAAATCGTTCGTTTGTTTTATGTGCCTCGTTAAACTGTGCCTGTGGTATTCTACCGTTTCAAAGAGCTTCGCAATGATTGTCGACGTCCAAGAAGTAGACGAAAATATATGGTTAACACATCTTAAGGCCATTAAAATGTGAGTTCAAGAAAATCCGAAGGTTACCATGAGAAAATTGCTCGTGATATGAAGAAAAGTGCCCGATCAGTATGGCGAATTGAAATAAAAAAAAAGCTTGAACTAAAGCCTTCATGTTCCAAAAAATATAGCTTCTCACTGAAGAAAATAAACTAGTGTGTTTCCAAGAATGCCGAAAGCGTTTGAGATGGGAAGCAAGACAACTATGGGAGAGATTCCTTTTCATAGATGAGAATATCTTTATCATCCAAGAAGTTCATAACTCCCTAAACGATAGGATCTGGCCTGTAGACGCTCCAAGCACCTCAGTTTTAACTGAATTTCCCCAATATCCAAAGTCGGTCATGGTCTGGGGTGGAATTTGAAAAGCGAGAAACACCTCTATATTTTGTGGATGAGAACGTTAAAATGAATCAAAGAGTGTACAAGTTCGGGAAATTCTAGAAGCTGTTGTATTTCCTTGGGCTAAAAGGCCCTGTGGAAGTATAAACTGGACGCTTCAACAAGACTCAGCAACTGCTCACAAAGCAAGAAGACACAAGAGTGGTGCAAAGTGCACTTTCCACACACGATGTCATCTGTTAAATGGCCACCCTACAAGCTAGATCCAATCCCATAGATTACAGTGTATGATCCATTTTAGAGTCTAAGGTCTACACTAAACCACACAATAGTATAGACTCTCTAAAGCAATCGCTTCGGTAGGAATGGGATGGATTAAGGGTAAAAGACTTACGGCCGATTGCTGAAGATTTCTGTAAGCGATTGCGTATTTGCACCGCTGCAAAAGTTATTAACTTTGAAATTAACCAAATCAATTTATTAGTAAAAGTACTCTTATTATTATTTTTTTTTATATTTTGTTAATTTACATATTTTTAGTAAAATTATATTATATTAAAGCTATGTTATTTTTAAAAATGTTTTGTTAAAAATTGTTTGTCTGTGGTTTTTCGCCGCACCCTATATATATATATATATATATATATATATATATATATTCTAGATTGGAAAAAAAACTGAGTGACTTTGATAAATTGATAAATTTTATTTACACTTTGGCAATATTTTAGAACCTTACGAACGTGAATTAATAAGGAAAAAAATTGAATACCGCAAAATGGCTTATGAAATTATGAAAAAATAATACAACCTTTATGCTGGAATAAAAGTTTTGTCTTAAATAAAGACCTCCTAAGGCTAAGCTTGTCCTTATATTTGTTATGTATATTGATGTTTGTTTATATAATGAATTAATAAGAATTTTAAATGTCGATTAATACAGAAGAGTCTGAATTATTTTATTTAGATGTATAATTATATCTGTTACATATTCATTTTACTAATATGTAAGTAAATGCAAAACGTGGAAATAAACTAACACATTTTAATTTTAGAACATCATCAGTCAGATTTATTATAAGACATTCTGTTTAACTCACACTCGAATTTCTCTTATAAGAGTAATGTTAGATTTACAAATCTGCGGGGAACAATGAATTGACAAAATAAAAATAAGTACAATAATAAATTTAATATATTTCAAAATATTAATTATTTAAAATCTCGAGTGCTTCAAATAAATATATATTTATTTCTATTGGTATGAAAGTAGTTAAAATATATTAAACTTATAGCACTTTGAATCCAGAAAATTAATTTTAAGTCATGAAAAATTTATTAAATGTCTTACGTCACTAAAGAGATAAATAATATTTGATCAATAATGGATGAGGTGTAATATTTAAAGGTATCTAATTATTTTATAGCAACTAAAAGCAAGAAAAAAAAAAGAGTTTTAAGACAACTGTAACTGTGCTATCGTTGATCTAAAGTTAGAATATGTATTATGGTAGGAACCCAAATTCCTGAAGCCTTTTTGTTCCCCGTTTCTAAACTAAAGAAAATCAGACTACTCTTCAATCATAAAAATATTTAATAAAAAATTTTTAGTCACATATTTGTATATATTCTTCAGAGAGCCTTCTATCGGTCGTGTTTCCCATTGATAAAAATTTGAGGCAATGAAGTAAAATTCCATTCGTACCCAAACCAAATCTTCTGTATGCCTAACACAGGAAGCATAATAGAGTGTTTTACAATACGAATACCTACTGAAAGAGTTCCTGTTTTTTTCCCCAGAATGAATGATAAGAGGCTGTCGGAAACCCATTCACACCTTTTCTTTCGTCAACAACGACTTTGATACTTCCAAAGAATTTAGTCTTGTGTATCTTTCTTTTTTGCTTTTTCTCCAACCTTTTATTCCGTTTCCAAGCAACGAGTATACTAGGTTATTCTATGATTATTTTTACAAAAGTTAAATTTCCTGATGTCTTTGACTCAGTACTTTGAGAAATCTCCGATATTTCTATATCTTTTTTTACTAAATAAATAGTCCCGTCTTTCCTTTAAAGTTTCCAAAATTTGATATAATTTTAAATGCTTAATTTCATCTTACAATTATGCATTTCTTGAAAATGTTACTACAAAAATATATAGTCTTACTTAAATCGTAATTTAATTTTAATATATCGTTTGTTAATTTATTGAAAATTTCAAAAAACATTTTTTTCCTGAAGTGACAATATTTACGGTAAGGGAAATTTCCTGTATTAACCAAGAAAATTTGAAAAAGGCATTCTAGCTACATAAAATAAATTTCAAAGCATTATTTTTAAATTTAAACCAGGTCAGAATGATATTTAGTATACATTGAATTTATGATTTTGAATATTATTGTCTAATTGAAGAAAAAAACGTTGTTGCAATTAAATCTCTTGTAACATTGAACAAATCTTGTAATAAAAAATATTTTTTTTCTCTACTTTTCACACAAATCAAAGCTCGCAAACCTTTTAATTAATCATGGAATTAACTTAGAAACGTTTATATCAAACTGGAAAATGTATACAAAGTTTCAAAATTAGAATTGCTACTAAATTGATAATCTTAAATTAAAACTTTTGTTAAGTTTTTTTTCCTTAAAATTACTCTTTCAAAATAAAAAAACAAGCATTTCTTTAAATAAAATTTTTCTTATTTCACATTCTCAGGCTTAAAAAGAGTTAATTTCAAGTAAACTTTCTGAGTTAAGTAAAAATTATTAGCATTAATATTTCTTATATAATAAAACATATATAATAGCAAATTAATTGGATCTCCATTACGGAAATACTTAATTCAGTATTTCCATGCTAGATCTAATATGAAAACACCTTAATTGTAGATGAGTACTTTCACAGAATTATATTTATAGATATTTTGGAGTTTTTTTAAAAAATTAATTAAATTCTTTAATTAAAAATGTATTGAATTAAAAATAACTGTAATAATTTTAAAAAAATATTATACAGAGCGAAAACAGAAATTCCAAATAAGCTAAGCTTTTATACACACAACATATTTAATAAAATAATATTTATGGTGAAAATATACTATATAAGGTTTTAATATGGAAATTAAATGGCCATCATCATGCATAACTATGCATTTTCATCAACGTTTGAAAAAAAAATTTTACCTGTTTTAATTAGGAAAATAATTTTCCAACATTTTTAATTCACACATAAATCTTAAAAAAATTAAACCAAGACAAACTATTATATGCATTTGTAGCAAATTTTAGATAAAACTATTTGTATCAGAAACTTGTGACTTTTTTCAATAATAATATTTATATTACGAAGATATCAGTAATGAATTAATTACAAATTGTATTATTTTAATTATTGACATATTCTTGTTACATAATCAATACGAATAAACTTTAAAATAAAATTATTAATGTAAATAAAATTGTCAAATCTGATAAGAATTTATTCGTTTGGAATTATAGTTGGAATTCTGTTTCCTGCAAAAGCTCTATTAGATATCAAATTAAATTGAACACTCTCACGTTATGATTGCTGTGAAATTAAATTTAACTTTAACTCAATTTATTATGATAGGATGAATTTGATGCGTACATTTTGAAAGCATTTATGTTTGCTTTCAGAGACTTCTGAATAAATTTAGATACTCTAAATAATCTGCCTTTTACTTCATATATATATATATATATATATATATATACTTACATTCACGGTCTTCGTAAATGCATACCTAATAAAAGAGAGGAAATATTCAGCTATGATTCAGAAGTAAAAATAAATTATAATGATATAGGATAGTTACTTATACTATAGTTTTATCAATTACAATCTTTTTGATGACTCATAGAGTCATTTTTAGAAGTTCAAAATTTACATTTAAATATATTGCTACTCAAAAAATAAAATTTCTATAAGGTATATCATGCAGTTTAGGGCTTACGCCTTAGAAAACTCGTATATAAAAGAAATTTTTGAAAATAATATCATCGCTCTGCATGAAGGGGGAACGCTGTAGTATTATAATTATATATTTAATCTAAAATTATTTTTAGGAAAATAATATGTTATAATCAATATATGTTTTCGATACATTGTATAAATAATATCATTTCTAGTATATAAATGTAAATTAATTTTGTGACACAAAATTTCTTAAATTACCCCCATATTTTAACCAATGAATTAAATATACTCTAAGAATATAATTATTATCATTATTTTTCAATTCATTGGTACAATAGAAAAGAAGGAGGAAGTTTTAGTATTCTTTTCATTACAAATCTAGCAAAAAAAATTACATTTTTATTTTTCTCAGTAATTAGATCAAAGTTATTTTTCCCTCATGTAAAATATTTAGACGAAATTAAGCACATTTAAAATAGGCTGAATTTTGAATTGATTTAATATTTCATAAAGATATTTTGATTAACAAATAAAGTGAATTTACGTATGTTTTTATTTATTTAATTTAAATTATGTTATATTCAATTTAAATATTACTTTACTTTTAAGTTTCAAATTGAATATCACAATAAGAAAGTTGAGAATAAAAAAAAAATAATCGAAAGTTCTCTGCAAAGAAAAGATTTATCCACTCAAATTGCGCTATATTTTATAATTATTATTAAGTTACTCAGTTAAATATAAGAATTAATGCAAACGATGAAAAAAAAAAAGGAATTGACAATATTAAATGTTACTGATAAAAAAATTAAAGGAAACGATAAATTATTAAATTGAATATATTTAAGCTAAATGTAATTAAAATTAAAGCAAAGGATAAGTTATTAATTTGAATAGTATATAAGCTAAATGTAATTAAAATTAAAGCAAATGATAAATTATTAAAATGAATATATTCACCTAAATATAATTCAAATTGAAGGAAGCGATTAAAAACTGATAAATGATCTGATACGTCAAAACACTCCACCTAAAACATTACTCCTTGGGTGGCTAAAAATTCTTATTGAAATATATAAAAATACAAAGAAATAAATTTTACTATTCATAACAACTGAGCCGTATCAAATATTTAAATGTATACGAATATTTAGTATTGACTTTTGACTAAAACTATACAGATTAGAGATATTGTGCTTATCATTACAAACTCTTATGGTGAAGTAATTTACATTTAACTGAAAAAAAATATGTATGAAAGAATAGATCATTTGATTCTTCTAAAATAGACGTGTTTCCACACAGAAACTACGATATAAATAAATATCCCTCTAACTTGAAAAAAAAAACAAACCCTGAATCTCTTAGGATTCTTACCTTGTGAGCCTATTTTGTGCGATTCTGGTTCGAAAAAATATTTATAGATTTATCATGTTAAGAAAAATTGTACACTTTTCTGAGTTTCGTTATGAATTAATTTAAAAAAATGAAGCACCGAATTAACCCAATCAACTTTTTTAAAATTATGTGAATGGAGCTCAACAAGACTTTTTAAAACCAGTATTTATTTCTAATTTTATATGGCAAGCAAGGATTTTTTGTTTAAAAGTGAAGCGTGAAATTGAATCGCTAGCGCTCGTTTGCTGTTAGAGAAATGAACCCAAAATTCCAGCAAACATTCTGTGCTAGAGAGAGTAATACAGAGACCGTATTAAGCGCAAAAGAGAGCATGTTCGCTAAGAGTACCAACAACTAGGAGCAAAGCGAAAAATACGACAAGACAAGCAAGGTAATTTACAACAACGAACATATATGAAATGTCAAGTGGGAAAAAAAACATAAATCTAATAAGTTCTATGAATAGAAACCTTTTTTTTTTTTTTTTCACTATTTCAGTTCTATTATTACTAAGTCAATGTATTTGAGTTGTATTGTAGTTACCCTTTATATCAGGATCACCTTTTATATCACCCTTTACAACTTGTAATGTAATTGAGTTGTATTATCAGCGTAATGAGTTCCTTTGTCAGTGTATTTGAGTTCTTAGTTATTTTATTTGAAATTATCCTTTCTTAAATTCTGTTATTGTACAAGTACAATAATCCGTAGTTTTTCATTATCATATAAGAATCTGCTGAACTTAAACTTTTTACATTTAAATCTCAACCTTTATTCTTGTAGTAGAGAGAATTCTGTTTAATATTTCAGATACATATTTATCAGTGATACTTTATAATGTTGGATTTTCAAACATCCTACGTGGTATGATTCAATTTTATAGTCTCAATTTTTTTTTAAATCTTATCTAATCGTATAAAAATAATTGTAAAATAACAAGGGAATTACAGAGTGCCTAATGGAAACGATGGAAAGAACACTGAATACTTTGAAAGCTTTTCCTTAGTCATTAAAGAAACTTCAATGTTAAAAATGTTGAAACACATTATTGATAAAGAATTGTAAAGTAAAATTTACAAAATAAAATGAAAAGAATTTCAATTTTTTTTATAATCAAGAGGATTAAAGGTAAGTAATATTTCTCTTCAAAAATTGCACTTCAATCTAATTTCTATTGAAACTAAAATTGATTGAAACCTAAAAAGTATTAATAGGTTTCTAAAAAGATATTTAAATGCTTGATGAAATACATACATATAAGAAATTGCAAGTCTTCAGCGAATAAAATTATTGAGTGCTACTCATAATTAGAGCTTATAATATTTAAAGCCATCATAATTTTGAAAGCTCCAATCGTCTTTTACGAGTATGACACCAGCACTTGAGGTAATCAATTAAGAAAATTAATGTACAGTCTTACGAAATAAGCAATAAATATACGACAAAAGGAAGGAAGACTAAGCAAATATGTAGTGAAAATTAAAACACGAGCATTCTCAAGTGACAAAGATCTTGAATTCCATGCAGTTAATGAAATAGGAACCAAATGAATAAAGCGAAAACTTTAAAATAAATATTATTAATAGTTATGTAATTTTGGTGATTTTGTCTTTTGAATTAAATATTTAATTAATAATTAAATTGATGTTTCATGATTCGCCTCACTATTTTCATCTAATACTAGAATTAAGGCACTTAATCTAAGAACCCCACTATTATTCATTTATATAAGAAATTTAACAAAAAAAATATGAACCAATTCCGAAGAAAATTGACTATTTTTTTTCCAAAAGAAGATCACATTCTTTTAATTTTATAGTTATCTTTATTTTGTGTTGATGGAATGGACATGACAGAATTTTTTTATTCAAATCTAAAGAGGAGAAGGTGAGCCTCTATTTTCAAAGTTTTTTGTGAAAAAATTAACAATTAATAAAATGAATTATTCATTCCAGAAAAAAAACTTTTTGTTTAAAGCATATGGGTGATCTGAATCATAAAAGTAAAATATGGGTGTTCTGAATTTTAAAAGTAAGTCTGTGTCTGGTCTTCAGTAATCTTGTTTGATTTCTCGTAAACAAGGTGCTTTGAAGATGCTAATGGACATACCGAAAATATCAGAAATAAATAGAATAAAATTTCAATTTAATATAAACAATGTTTTTTCATGTGTAGAAGTTTAATCTTACATTATTTACCTTTGATGGTGTTTTTCTTTTGAATATTAAATTTTTGAAATTACTTCCATTGAGAATATTTGATCCTAATCACATTTCCTAATATCCTAATCACATTAATTAAATAATTAATGTGATTAGGATATTAGTTAATATCCTAATCACATTTCATTATTTAAAGCCGTCATTGCCTGATACAGAAAAAATTGTAAAATAAACTTTATAATTTTTTTAAAAAAATTTTAGATATAAATTTAGGTATTAATTTTTAAATATTAATTTTTTTAGATATTAATTTTTTAGATTTAATTTTTTGGTTATTAATTTTTAGATAGACTTTTTAGTTTTAAATTTTATAATTTTTTAGATATATAAATGCTCTGGCATTAATGTGACATACCCACTTCACCGTTGCGCTGATAGTTAAAAAATATTGTTAATGAAAACTTATACTTTGTCTTCCCTGCGGAAACAGATGTTGTAGCAAGAAAAATGATCTTCTAGTCAAAGAGAGAATACGTAAGGCTGTAATGCTTCATAGAGATGATATTACTTTAGTGACAGACCCGATGACAAATATGATTACCAAATGTAACCAAGTTTTCAAGTTTAGCGACAAAACGTGATTGTCCGATGCAAGTCGTAAAGCTTTTAAGACAATCCTTGAAATTTTGGATGTATATATGTATATATTAGTGTATTGTATTGTGTATATTGGTGTTTATGTGAGTGTGTATGTGAAATTTAAATGCAAAATAAGAAAATACGTTACAAACACAAAACGTTGAAAACAAATAGCAAAATTAAAAATAATATATTAAAGAAATCATTACTATATTCTAAGTAAAACAAAACACCAGTTCTATAAATATTCATCAAATCCTGCAAGATGAATATTGGAATAAATAAGAATACAAATTCAATATAAGAAAATTATTTTCTATAGTTTTCTTCAAACCAAGGAACTTAAACAAAACAGAAAATGAATCGCTTACATTCCTATAAAACAGAATCAATTAAAATTTGAAAATTGAAAATGAAAAATCAGAAATTATTATATATAATTAATATAACAGGATAAAAAGCCAGTAATAAGGTGAAACGAACAACATGGCAATCAGACGTAATTCCCAAAGTCTGCCATTTAGAATAAGTTCCAAACATACTACAACAAATAAACATGACTATATAAATAAAGAAAATACAAGAACAAAGACAAAACGTGATCCAGAGCAACATGAATTTCATAATTACATCACGTTAAAGAAAAATGGTAAAATAAATATGAATGTCATCTAAAACTAATTGCTAGAACCAAATGAAAATCAAGAGTAATTACATGTTCTGTGGAAATTAGAATATATTTGAGAAGGAAGAAAACCAAAAATCGTTTAAAAAATGAAAAATATATGAAGCAAACTAAACTATTCCATATTAAAGAACCAAAATTATATATATAGTGATTGTTAAGCTTGTGCATATTGTGTACGTATGTGTATTTTTAAGACAAGCTATGAAGCTGATCATTTTGATCTTTTAAATCTGGTTTTATTTTGTTCTAGGTTCTAAGGTGGATTGCATCAAGGTAATCAGTGATCATAAGACTCTGAATTTATTCAGTTATTTTGAAAATTACGGTTTATTAATCTGTAATCAAAATAAATAATTAACATTTTATTCTTATAAATGTTAAGTCATAAGAGTATATTAAGGAAGAAGCTATATAATTTAGAAAAATTACTCTCATTCCAAAATATTCACTGTGAACCTAGCTTATCAATCGATTTTGAGTTCAATATTTGAAAAAGTTAGTTGAATATAAAAACTCGATTTAAAGAATTTAGTAGTACATTTGATATAGATTTATAAGAGACTAAAAGATTTCGATTGAAATCAGTTTAGGTAAACTGAATCGTCAATATGTTTATGAAAATGTGATAATTGTTTGAAATTATGTTCATAAAGAATAAATCAAATTATTATGTATCGTCAAGACTGTACTTCAATCTATACATCTACAACAAGCTATCTGCCATTATATCATGACATAATTTTTAAAAAGTAGTATAATAATTTAATTATTTTGTGAACACTATTCTAATTTTAGATTTTATGTAATTAATCAGGATAAATGAATTAAGACATTAATTTCTACTAATAAAATAAATCTCAAAATATAACTAAATAGAGAAATCTGTGAAAATATGCATAGAAATAATTTATAACTGTTTTTAAAAATGCAAGTGTTGAAACATTTTCTCATTTATTAATCTGATGTTATTAAAATAGGAGTTAGAGTATTTTGCAGAGATACAGTACTTCTAAGCCTACATTTCTATTACTAAAGATCCAAATCTTCATTAATGTATTTTTATCATATTAAGTACTATTAATAAAAACATATTACATGATATTTATTATCTAAAGTAACATAAAGTTTTTCCAATAATAATATAAGTTCCACATCAATTAACAAATATGAATCCTCTTTAATGTCAGTTCTAAAACTTTATATATCTAGCTATTATTTCATTTTCTTAATCAGTATTCAAATGAATCCATCATTAATGTGAAAAGATATCACTAAGTCTTCAAGAGAAATTATATTTATTGGTCCAAATTTCAAACACATTCTACAAGTACTTTTAACAGCTACAGCCTTATATGAACACTAACAGAAGCCCGTGGTTACTTAGTATCATGATCTACTTTAATATTTTAATCCTAACAAGTATTTATAACCTAAATTGGATGTATTCTTCATAAAATAATTTAAAAATGCAACAATAACAAGAAAGTTGTCCATGGAACAAAATTGACGAGTTGGAAAATTATATGAAATAAAAATGATTAAATTTCTATCTTTTATGAAATTTAATAAACTTTCAGAAATTGTAGTTAATATGCTTCACAGTTATATAGTTAGCAACTGACAAGCCTCAATAACAACTTGCTTCCTGCTGGATGCAAGCTGCTAAGATACTGAAAGATAATGCTGCTTTATACCCTGCAGGTAGCTTTCTTGCCAAATCCCACATATGGCTTCGATCCCAACAATCTGGCCAGATTCGTTACTTGCCGACATATCTCATACATGTCCCCCGATGTCAGAGATATCTGTCATCTTGGATTGCCAAGAATATTGTAGAGCCTGAAGACAGTTCACTAGCTTAACACGTGTCGATTTGTCTCAGTCACCTCTTGCTGAAAATAAGGCCAGGACATACCACTGTGTAAGCAGTGTCTCTAATAACCACCGGGAAGGAGCTCCTATGGGCAGGGGAGAATGTAGCACCTCAGACAATCCCCTATGAGGCCTGTGTGCGGAAATAGTGAAAGTACAGGATCGTCAGCTGCCAGGGCACTCAATGTTGTCAGGATACAAATGGAAGCGAGGATTTCCTAAACACTAGTACCCAGCCAGCAGCATCATCCTAGCCAGTCAGGCCAAGCACCTACTGTAACTGGCCGTGGTGTCAAAGTGGAGCAGTTGTCACAGTGCGTGCAGTGCAGTCGCGTAAGACATAATTTTCTAAAGCAGTCATGAAGAGTCATGGGGACTCATGGTCACGACGTCCGATGGTGACGACAGAACAGAGCTGTGAGCGATCTGACAATCACTCTGTCTCACCGATCTGCAGTAGCCCGGGTTATTGCACCATCTGACGACTTTAGAAATCTGCACATTGTCACCCATTCTTGTCAGCATCTTTCTAAGGCCACTGCTTCTGATCCATATGACCAGCGATTCTCCCATCTGTGCATTGCCTCTTTCAATCCAGAATGATGGACTACTTCAACTTGAGGTTGCTGTGAGAGCTCGAATCTGCTGCAAGAGTTTCGGCTTGAGAGCTATCCAAATTAGCAATGCAACCAGAAAATTTGGCCACTGTAATAAACGCTTCTTACAACCCACCTCTGATGCACAGTTCTGATGCGTCTCCTTATCATTCAACGACAATAAGTTGAAATAATCAAATTTGAAAGTAGAGAGAATAATATTTGATAATTGTATCACCAAAATTAAATCGAATATGAATCCCAACAAAACAGCAAACTATGCATATTATTCAGACTGGGGACTGAATTGTTTAAGTTCTATGGTACCAACTAGTATTATATTATATATAACGAGAAAACAAAATTATTTTACGAGAACCAACTTATGAAATTTTAAGTGAAAGTACCCCAACCTCTAGGACAGAATAATTTAATAAATAAAAGCAAAGTAAGATAAATTTAAACCTATGAGGATGTAACTTGTGTTTCATATTTATATTTTATGCTTTCATAATTTAAATATGTAATGGAAAATAAAAGAATTTTAAACAAAGCAGGAAATAATTATTAATTGATTTTCATTTAAAACCTATCAAAGGTGATGATATTTTCATGTTTCTTGATCTGACTCTATTTCTTATTTGGTTCTCCATATTCGTCTTTAATTTCTGATTTATTCTTAATCATACCAATCAAATGTTAACTGCTCTCATGATTTTTCTTTCAAGGAGATTAAAGCATTCCCTTCAAAATCACAAATGATGACATCAAATGTTACGTTCAAATGCTAGGAAGGTTCACTTAATAATCAAGTTCTTTCAGTAAATAAAAATTATTTTGAGACATTATGAAAATTCAAAGATTTCCAATAACAAGAAGGGTTAACACACAACTCTTGAATACATAGACAGATACAATTCACTTAATCAAAGATCATAGATTTGAAGCATGTACTAAACTTCCAATATAACAAAGTACAATTCTAACCGTTTTAGATACATCCCCAAACTGTTCTCAAAATTCCCAACATACTCGGGGCTTTTGGTTCTGTTGCAAATTTCGGACATCACTTTGGATATGTAATTACGACATCGTAAAGTATACTGATTATCTCATCCTATATGAAATGCTGAGGAGTACACATATATATGGAACATAGCTATGTAAATATATATATATATTCTCTCCATACTTCTCTCTTATATAATATATACATAGCATACATGTATATGTAATGCATATATACATATGATATATATATCATATATATAATCTATGTATCTATATGTATATGTCATAATAATAATATGTAAATGTATGTATCTCCTGTATGTGTATACATATGTATTATGGCTCTCTATATATATAGTCAACTCTTATATGTATAACATGTATTATATGTATATAATGCGAATGTAGGATTGAAGTTTTTCTTTCGTATAATGGTATGCCACCAAGCATTGAAGTATCATCTACAAAACTTGCCATTGATGGTGCACCATGAATACTTCTACAAGCCATTTAAATATTGTTAGAATGTTCTCGTATGAAAAACGTGTTATAGGAGAATTGTCACAATTTTCGCTCCTCTTTTTATGATAATCGCATTATAAGGACAGCGTTAAAGTGAGACTTGAACTGTATAACAGAACCTCATATCATGCAGTCGATACACATATGAAACAACTAACTGACCGCTGTAACTAGCCGTAGCAAATATCACTGATGAAATAATAAATTCTCATAGTATTTCTGATGTTACAGATGATACCATAAACATAATAACTGAAAAATCAAATACCATAAAAAAGCTTCTAATAAATCAAAAAAACAAAGTAAAATGTAGCGGAGTGACGATTACCGAATAGCGTTAAAATTCGAAGATTACGGAATATTTTTAATATATATCTGTGCCATGCAAATTTATTTTCATATAAGAAACAGAATGCTCTTTTTAGAAACACCCCACGAAGATGCCAGAAAGGTTCTTAGATGTGAAAAATAGAAAATAATGATTGCGATATTACAAGCAAACAATTGTGAGACAGAGGCAAATGTATCTCCGTAGTTTATATTAACCAATATATTCCAATTTTGGAATATAATGGTGTTTGGACCAGTTTGCTTTACTATCTGCATTTCACGTATGTTTATATTATATTTCTTTTATTTTCATTGATATGTATTTTGCATAAGATAACATTGTCATGTCAATCACCTACGAAATCTATTTTTATTTATTTTATATTAAAATCAATTGTTTATTCATTATTAACTATCATTTGTTATGTTTCGTTAATGTTATTTTCAATTTTTGTTTACTTTAATAATACGTATTCAATATCTTTTATTTCATTAATATATATATATATATATATATATAATGTATCTTTAGTTAATATGGATGTAAAATAATTTCTTATGCTACTCCTCCACCATCGACCCAGTTTTTATTTGTTTAGTGTTTCCAATGTCCTGATAGTTTTTGGAACTGGAACTGGGTTTGGTGGGAGACGCCATTGCATCTATTCACTTTCGCCGCACAATTAGCTGTTGGCAGTTGCTCAATCAAATTAATAGATTGTTGAAAAGTTTTGTATCTTTTTACACACAACTACAATGGACAGGACATTTCATCTCTGAAGGACTTTATTAACACATTAGCCCTAACTCTCCACTTCCATTTCAGATAAATACTCTTAGAATCTAAAAAATAAAATATGTGGCCTAAGAGTAGAAAATGAATTACAAACAATGTAAAACTGATACAAAGTAAAACTGAATGGAGATTTTAATTTTCATGAACTACAAAATGTTCAGTTTCATGAATAATTTTAGTGCCATGTTTTATCACATGCAACTTCATTAAACATTTGTCATAAAATTCTTTCTAGAATCTTTTAGTTATCGGAATCCGGATAGAGCAGATCATTCTCATTTCTGGAAATATGCTTTTATTTTACCATTATAAAAATGAGCAAAAATCCCACCGATTCCACAAATTATCAACCCTTATGAGTTAACAATGTAAAACCCTGAAAAAAGTGGTGAACACCAACCTTATGAATATTTTAGAGAAAAATACTATTATTCACTTTTTCAATTCAGCTTCAATGAAACGGATCGACTGTGAAAAACCTGGTTCACTTTGCAAACACATGTATAAGATACCTTCGTATATAATATAAATCTTGTTTCAATATTTTAAGACATTGAGAAAGCATTTGATCACACTAGCCGGTAAGAAAATCTTAAAAAATTATACGATTATGACTTAAGAGATAACCTGCTAATTTTTATTCAAAAAACTTTTGGATCATAGGTATTTCTGCGAAAATTGTACTCTACCGTATCGAAAGTTTTTACTTAAGAAGTAAGGGTGCCTCACTAGAGTACTTAAGTGTGTTTCCTACTCTTTCCTAGAAAAATTAATAATAATCTTTCCAATATCCTGCCATATGTTAAAGCTTTTCTTCTCGTGTTGGCTACCTGCAAAGTTCATGAATGGGATAAGAATTGAATTCCATTAAGCAGCTACTTCAACAGGCTATTAATAGGATTACAGGTAGGAAAAACGAAAATAGTTTCTGATTAAACTCGACAAAAACTGCTTGTGTGCATATCTCAGACTAAGGAAACTTCCTCCTGATCCTGATATCTATTGCAACAATATCTTAATTAAAGTGAAAAGCAAAACTAAATTTTTAGAGGTCGTGTTTGATAAAAAAAGAAGAAAAAACTAACGTTTCATTATTATATCTTACAACTTCACAAACATCGGAAAAAATCTATTAATATTTTAACTTTTTTGCCCGACATTGACTTTGTTACACACATAAATTTTTAAAATCTGACTCTTTTCAAATTTTTACTTGAGGTAGGCTTTCAATTGTTCTATGTATTAAAATAGCAATCCATTCATCTTGTGTTATTGTTGTAATTTATCCCATTAAAGTGTAGTGCCTTAAACTCATACAATAAAAAAACAGATGGATTATTTTAGAAAGTTCCTAATAGTCTCGGGACATCTAAACATGGTCAATAAATATCAATTTATCACCAAGTCTACTCTACCTATTCAGCATTGTTCACTAGTGCCTTTTCTCCTTCTCTAGAAGACTACTTTTTCAACCAGAACATCTAGTCGGCAAGGAAGTTGACAAAGTAAAAATTTTTGAACGTAAATAATAATGGGACATTATTCTATTATAAAAATAAGTTACGTGTTTTCGATACAACTTTTTAAAAGGGACTCTCTCTTAAGTCACTGATATCGTTATACAGAATTTTATTTATTTCGTACAATAAAGTGATTAATATGTGTGGACAGTTTTTTAAAGAATTATACCAATCCTCCTAGCTATATTATCTCAGAGACCTATACTTCTCATAATGTAAGCCAGAGTGTGTTTGAACTATTCAAATAACCTCAACAATTTTAATATCTTTATAATAAAAATAAATTTTGTTTTGCAGAATTATTTGGATTCATTACAATAGAAAACATTTGATTATTTCTAACATGAATTTGATTTCTTTTACTGCTTTAACACTTTCAAATAAAAGACTTGAAGGTTGAAAAATATTGACTGGAAAATAATATTTATATTTGGTGAAATATTTTATAGTTTTTTACACCACAATTTTGGATCTAACAATTATTATCGATTTGAAATACTAAAGGATAAGAGAAACTGAAACTATGATGTCAAAATTAGGATCTCGGGTTAAAAAAAGTAAAAATAATGTCTATTTTCATCCATAGTTTCTAAACATAATAAAGGAAGCAAACTACGAAAGAAAGGAAAAACAATAAAAAGAAAAAGTACACGCGAAATGTTGCTAACAATGGAATGAAAAGTAAAAGTTAGTGAAGAAAAAAATATTTTCTAAAATGCAGGTAATGAAAAGAAACGAAACAACCATTATGCTTTTCAATTTCTTCTGTTCCGTCTCCCCTCTGCAGTCACCAAGTGTAATTAGAAAACTGGGAATGTTACTTACACTGATAAAATATAAGTAATAGAAAAGGTGGGACGGGAAAAAAGAATCAAATAAAAACTTTCTTACAGAATCCCATGTGAAGACATTAACAAAAAAGTTATAAAAATTCAGCTTCTAATTTCCTGTCCACTTCAGCTTCTCCACTCTCTCTATCCCTTTCGCATTCGCAGCGATTTTCTTGATTTCTTTTCTAGCACCTTTAGTTCATTTGGGACCGTACAAGTATTGTGCATCCAACAGATTTCTTCGACTGTTATCACGTAAAAGCAGTTTGTACAATTTGTTTTCAAAAAGAAAAAAATTGCTTAATCAGATATTTATGAATATGTTATAAATTGATTCTGCACATTAAGACGTGATGAGGATACTCACATCTGCAAGATGAGATGCTTAGAAATGAAATCGAGCAAACGCATTTTTTTTCTTCATTGCCTTATTTAAATTTTTCTTTCGTACTGACATTCATAGATGGTTAATTTTCAGACACGATATGTTAAAACAGGTTTCATACCATACGTCATTTGGTATTCAGATATATATTAAGTCACTTATTCCGTTTTGCTGATTTTTAAAAAAGTAGGATTGGTAATAATTTCACAGGGAATAACTTTAAGTTAGTTGAAGTTATTGTCTGCAAAGCTACTTTAAAGTGAATAACTACAAAGTAACTTATAAGTCAACAAATACCGGAGGCAATATTAAAAACTTAAAATTGAGCAGACCTTTATTTAAAATAGCTTAACTATTTTATTGAAAAAGAAAACTTCAAAGGACACATAATTATGATCAATAATTTCATAATAATTTACCAATATTTTGAGAAACAGAAAAAAAGGAATAAAATTAATATATATATATATTGGAAGGAAACATAATCGCAAACATTAATACATTACATAATACAGAAATAATAAAGGAATAAATTTAAAACGGAGTAGTTATAAAAGAAGAGTTTTGAAAAAACAGACACATTGCTAAGAAATAATTATTATTTTTAATCTTAAAATAGCTTATAACAAGTTGAATACATATAAAAAAAACAGTGAGAGATAACTGAAAACGAAAAGCCTTTTAATAATGAACAAAATAGAAAACACTCTGCAATACAGCCACTAGAATAAGATAACAGTGTTATATTTACATATGCTTTACAGATCAGTTCTTCGCAATAGCTCCGTAAAACCAAAAGTACAGACTAATATAACTGAGCAGCAAAGATAGAGAGAGAGAAATAAGATTATAAACCTATATTTTAAAACGCAATTCAAGAAACATGTTATCAAAAATAACTACCCCCCAAACAATTATATAATTAAAGTTAAGAAATAAAATAAGAAAAACTCTTGCTCATCGTTACCAAAGTTTATATAGCTGCTTTAAACCTAAAATAAATCTTACCACAGAGCAATCAAATAATTAAATTAAAATGATTCACGTAGTATCGATCTCCATGAACCATATTTAAAATTAAGGGAAAATCGTCTAAAATAAAGTTAGAAATAGATTTTGTCGAATAATATTAAAAAAGAATTATTACGATTTTTCCGTAAGGAAAATAAAAAAAAGGAAGTTGAATACATAAACCAACAAAAGAAATAATTTTTTTTTCTAATCCTAATACTTTTCTTTTTCTAATATATATATATATATATATATATATATAACTAAATAGACATATTTATATCAAAAACAAACTGGGAAGTTCTTCCAATAATTAAAAATTAAAACTATATGTAAAAAATACCACTTTACCAATGACAAGGAAGACATAAGCCAAATCATAAAAAGAAACAGATTAAACAATCTAAACAGAAAAATGATTAGAAATAAAATGTTCCTTTCCTGTAGTCTTCAAAATATTATTTTTTAAAGAATTCTGCAAGAAATTATTTATAAAGCATGTTAAGGAAAAACCTTTATAAATGATCCTTTATAAACATTATGGTACTTCATAAAATTTTCTTTTTCAGTGTTGTACAGCGACAGAATTTTTTCCCTTATTACTAATAGAATATTTAATGATTAGCACTTGAATCCCCTTTCTTCTCCATGATTGACCATAACAGCTGTTGCTAATTAATTCTTACAGTTTTGCTTTTAGAATTTTTATGAGTTCGGGTAGATTTAACTTTATTTATACTTACATTTATATAAATAGCTCTTCAGATAAATAAATTGCATTTTTTTCATTCTAAGTGTAAAACTTGAGTAATTGAAAGAAGCAAGAAATTTAGATTATTTAAAGTTTCGAATTTGGCTTTATGGTTTATTGAAAGGATGCGAAATTTCCTATGAAAAATGTTAAGATATTCAGTGACTTTCATGTCTTATTGAATGATCGACTTCAATCAGAGTACCCTAGCTGAATTTTAAATGTCTTTGAATTGGTGAATATTTGGTGAATTTGTATACTTAAAATGGTATTTTATACTCACTGTAATTAAAACTGGATATATGATGTATAAAAATGTAATCCTAGAATTAAATTTGTCCTTCTGAATCGGCTTCAAAAGGTCTCCATTCCCTCGGTACCGTAGAGATCTTTCCCCATATCTCTCTGAATGTTTTCTTCCTCTGTCAATTGTTTTATTTTGAGAAATTTTATTTGTGAATTTTGTAAAAAGGTTTTCGCAACATTTATACTAATATGTTTTTGTTTAGATATATAAGCTTTGCGAAAATGAAAATGAAACACGAATTATGTAAATTTCAGAGTAGTCGAACGTCACCGAATTCCAGGAATGCTGAAAGACGCAGTTATCCTGGACATGTTGAAGAAGATGAAACAGAAGAAACCTGCAAAACAATCAAATTCTGAGCCAATATTTTTGCTAGGGAAATCATTGCAGAACATTTGCTTTTTTTTTTTTTCAAAGGGCGCGTATAATATCATTTTGCTTAACCATTGTTAATGAAAGTAGTTTCAGCAAACAGACAATTATACGAGGGGCATCGTAATCAACTGAGCAGGGCAGGTTGGCAAATATCAGCTGACACACCCCTGGATGTGTCACAGTGCACTGACTGTGGCGAAGATGTTTATAGAACAAGAATATGTGGCATGTTTAAGGTGTGAAGGCGCAGCCAGAGTGACGTCAACACTCATGGTATGACGCATCCGCCGACAAGCGGTGGAGGATTCGGAATCGACTTCTACTTCCATTCTGTAGCTTCTGTAGCATGCTCAAGACACCTTGGAAGTTCTCATATCGAACCAGAACATTTTCCGTCGATTAGTTATTAGTGGCTTGCACTCATGGCATCCGTTAAAAATACTGTCATTGAGTATAGATGCCAACGTCGGCAATGGTTCCGAGTTCGAGCAGTGTGAACGATAGATTGTTACAGGGTCGTATTCTCAGATAAGCTATGCTTCTGTTTCTCTAATGATAATTTCCGTGTACGAGTGTTGCTTCGAGACGGGAACAATTCCAATCCAGTAGCAATTGTGGAAATCCCACGGCCGTTGCATCATGGCTTGTGGCTCCTTTGGGTGCGATTTCAGGTTTCTTATAGTTCGTATTCATTGCAGAATGATGGTCCTACGATACTTGGATGATGTGTTTTTTTTTGGGGGGGGCAGATACCCTGTTTCAGGGGGAGCCCAATGCTCATTATAAACAAGATAATGCAAGAACGCACAAAACGTGCATCAGCCAACATGCTATGCGAAGCATACAGTTGCTTCCCTGGCCACAGTTATCTCCTGATCTATCACCAACTGAACACATTAGCTATGTGATTGGACAGCATTTGGAAACCCTGCCATCACTGCGTTCCAAAGACGAACTGGGGAAAATAGTTCACGGGGAATACGGAGCCATTCCTCAGGACGCCATCGATACTATAATTGACCTTGTACCAAAAAATGTTGCTTCATGTATCGCCATTAATGGTGAAACTACTGATCTTAAGCTAATCTCTCTTTATTATGCATATAATTTCGAATTAAAGATCACTTATTGTTCGTTGATGCCTATCTCTGATTGTCAAATATATCTATATATATATAAGCGAAATACCACTGACTGACTCATCACGATATCTCTAAGACTATACAACCGATTGACTTGAAATTTGGTACAGTTACTCATTTTGCAATGTAGACGCTCACTAAGAACGGATTTTATGGAATTCTTAACCAAAATGTAGTTATCATCGGTTAATCTTTTCTTACCCATCGGTTATGTCATTTTGGCGACTTTATCGCCAAAAATTACATGACCAACGCCAAACGGAATATATTTTTTTAAATGTATACTGTGTATCGCTACCAATTAAGTTTACTTGCAAGATTTGCGCGTGCGAAATGGAAAAATACCAAATAATTTAATATTGAAGCGATGATGGATGATTGGCAAGATTTTGGAGAAGAGGCTCTTTTTTGCAAAATATCACCAAATATCTTCCACCGCCAAGTAGAAGCATTTCAATGACCTTGCATTGTGAATTTTAAAAAGCTATTCTATGGTAACCCCAGCTGATTTCGGTTTTGCTGAGCAAACGATAATTTTTATTGTTGTGGAACCTAGACGTATGTTTTAAATTTATGAGAAAAGTATTTTATTATTAATAATGATTGATAAACTACATTTGTAAATCTAAACGCAATCTTACGAAGATATTGAAGTTGGCTTTTAACAAATGAATAATAACGGTATGTTATTCATGTCATTAATAAAAAAATAAGTAGCTATCAAAATATATATTTTGATGTATGCAATAATTGTAACCTAATGTAAATATCATGCAAAAGTTTTGTTTCTGTATTTTGGTAATTTTTAGTTTTTGTTTTCTAGGAAATAAACATTTTTCATTTTTTAAAATGGCTGGATATTTTATTGTTTTCAGAAAACAGAATTATTTTTAATGCTATGATTTTTAAGAGCTATTCTGTCTATTCAATTGCAGTTCCAGATATGCTGCTACCGTAAGAGTTATCCTTTTGCAAAAAGGATCACGTAATACGGGTGACTTTTTGCTAAAATTTTTTATTATACTTCATTTTTTTGTTAGTATTTTTTGTTGAATTTTAAAATAATTTGATTTAAAAAAGTTAATTTCGGTTATATTTTTTAACTTGAAAAGTATTTCATTGTAGGTTAATAAAAATTGATTTTTCATATTTACTTTTCAGTTATAGTTCTTAATAATGGATGTTGAATATATTTGGATCGATGGAATACCTACTCCTTTCAAAGTTTTTAAAATTCTTGGCGACGGAGCATGTTTATTTTCGTCTCTGTCTTTGCTGGTGTTCGGTGACATATCGATGGCGTATAAAATGAGAAATATTATTGTTTCTCAAGTGTTTGACAACTGGGATCGGTTTAAATGCTACACTCTAATGCTATCTGGCGCCCCTTATAATACTAACGATTTATATTTTACCGAAATGTGTAAACCAAACACGTATGGATCTATTTGCTAAATTATGGCGGCGGCAGAGCTATTTCCCTATCAGTTCGAAGTTTATCAAGGTGGCTGCCATTTAGCTTGCGTTGGGGAAACAATTCAGGGGGAAAAAATATTACGTTTTACGGGAAACTGTAATAGTTGTCATTTTGATGTTTTATTTAAATAGTTGGATAAAGAAATAGAAGTAAAGTTAATCCTGGTTATGATAATGTGAAACAAAATGAAGAAAAATGTGTCATCTTCAGTGTTTCAGCCTCAAGAAAATGTGTCTGTGTTAGTTTCAAAGACTCAATCAATATCTAACATTGATTTTTCAAGTTCAAGTGAATGAATTATTAATGATGTAATATCTCTTCAACTAAATAAAGGTAAAAGAAATGAAGAAAAAGATTCACAAATTCAATTAGATATAAACAAGTAAGACCAGCTGCTACAAAATATATTCAAAGTCATCCTGAAGAACATAGAGAAGCTGCTTCAAAATATACTAAAAGCCATCCTGAAGTACATAGAGCGTAAGAAAATACTTTTCTAATACCCCCCACGTGAATCAGGCAGCTGTAATTAAATACAATGATAAAAGATCAAAAGTTAATTTAGCGCCATGGACTTCCAAAAATTTGTCTGGTTTTAAATATGAAATATATATTGACTATTCAAATGATAAAATTGTCAGTATCGGAAAACGTTTGCCCTGTTCGAGGTGCCGTGCTTTAAAAGGATAGAAGAACCTCCAGGAATGTGCTGGAGTGGTGGTCAAGTCCTGCTTCCTGTTATTAGATCCTTCCCTGAACCTTTGAATAGTCTTCTTAGCCATAAGGATCAGCTTTCAGAACATTTTCTTTCTACAATTCGCAAGAATAATGGACGTTTTCAGATGACGTCATTCGGAGCAAAAGAATTGAAGGAAGGAAATTTATGCCAACATTTAAAGTCCAGGGCCAGGTATACCACAGGATAGGTAGCCTATTGGCTAAGCCTCCTCAACAACCTTCTTTTCTTCAGTTTTACTTTCTCTGTGATGATGAATGTGAAAGAAACATTCATTGTGGTATTTTCCCAGGTGTTAAGCCAGAATTAGCCAATTACAAAAGGAGCTACATGAACATAACAGGTATATTCACGATTTCAAAGCTGCTGTTGATTCAGTTCCTAAAGACCAAAATGAGTTAAAGGTTATAATTAATGCCGATAAAAAACCATCTAGAGAACACAAAGGTGGTTTCAATGCTTCAATTTTCTTGATATTTTATGTATATGTTCCAAAATATAATATTATCATCTGCCCAGCGAAGCGGGCGGGTATCAGCTAGTATATATATATATTCTATAAAAATTTAAAACAGCTCTGAAATGCCTATTTATTTAATTGCACTTACAAATGATGTTTATTAAAGCTGATATCTGATCCCTCTTGCTTCATAGATCCTCGTATTAGTTTTCTGCCTGTTTCACAAAGTACATTGCTTAGGATAGCTAATGCACTCCGGTGAGAGAAAGTGTTAATGGTATGCAGTGTGCATCGTGATTTTGAAAGACAGTTTTTTTTTTTCTAAAAATGGCCTCAAAGGTTACGGCACTTGTGGATTTCTGTGCGCAGGAGTTACGATCATATAAATCGGCCATTCCTCACTGTCCATTTTACAATAAACTCCTTAGGTTATCCACGAAAGTTCAGCAATAAGTTGAACGACAGGATCTGGTGGAGGCCTATCGGAATAGAAGGATTTGTATTATAAAATGTTGCAATTTTGCTAATATACTTTTCAAATTTGTAAGTTCTGAAGACGAAAAGCATAAGGATGATTTTATAAAAATAAATAATAGCATTTATCCTCTCATGGAATCTCCGCGATTTTTCAATAAATTTAAGAAAATTAAGGACCTTATCTCCTTTCATAATCCCTCTGCTTTCACACTTCAGGGTACTTTCTTAAATTCAATCAATTGATTTTCGCCTTTTAAGCACAATTAGGAATTATTTTTCTTCCGATAGCAGAGATTTTGAAGGTGTAGTTCTCTAATTTAAAATGTTTACTATTCTACCATCCTCTTGCTATTCCCTCCAGGTCTACAAATTATAGTTTCTCGTATCCATACTTACCATCTTATAAAATGTAACATATTTTCCACTAATTGTAGAATAAACATGCAGTCCCTCGCATGTTTACCAGTTTTAATCAATTTTCATTATTTTTGCATAATTTAATGCATGTAACCTATTTTGGTTGAATGAAAAAGCAAATTCATTAGAACTTTACTTTCAATTTCAAATTAGGAAAACATTCGGATTTACGAGCTCTCTCCAATTACAACGGAATATTGTGAACTATTTGTTCACCCTCTATTTTGCCACTGTACAGCTTTTTAGTTTCAAATTTTTTATACAATCGTGATAATTTCCTGTTTGTCTTGCTTGTGTTTCCAATACAACGCATTGTGTTTATCTTACACCTCGCTATAACTATATCGGAAATAGTACCATTTGGGAAACCTTCACTTCTTTTCCTTATAATAAGTAGGATGTGATAGAGAGTAGTTTTAAAAAGGTGCTTCGCAGTTACACGGAATTATTATTAAAACAGCAAATGGGTATATACCTAAAACAACTAAAAATTGCCGTACTCACAAAAACCCGTGGTGTAACAGCATGTGTTCAATATCAAAAAGGAAAAAGCGTGGTGAAAGTTTCAGATGCCCTACAAAAATTCTCTAACCGCTTTCAGGAAGAAAAATGTAATATCTTGATGTACTAGTCACTGAATCTAGAAGGAGTCATAGAGGGCATATGTAGCTTTATACTTTACTTTAAGTTAATATTTGAGGAATAGGTCTCTTTATTTTGCTGAGCTACAAATAATATTTTGATATCGTTAGATTTTTATTCATCTATAGGGATTAGCGATTCTAGGAACTAAGATAAACAGCCGACTCATTCATGTCATACAAAAATCATGTATCAATTGTATTGAATATTATTGCTATAAAAGCAAATTTGCTTAACACATCTATAAAATCTATATTACTACATTTTGCAAGATATTTAAAACTTTAATTTCTTAAGGACATTTAGATTTATGCAACATAACTTGATGGTCAAAATAGGTAAAAAATTTTACTTAAGTGTTATGCTGTAAAATAATTCAAATATTAATTGTGTAACATGTATTCCTTCTTATTTCATTTAATCTGAATAACGTTTGTTTAGTGTTGTATTAATTATTTAAGCCGAAGCTATTTGGAAAATATATTTTGGTATCAAATTCAAAATTTATAGCTCTTTATCTGTAATGCTAGTAATCAAATCAACATGATTATTAAATCAGTTTGTACTTTTAAGAATAAACTAACATTAAATTTATGATAAATTACAATGACTTATAACACGTTAAATAATAACAGTCGTGACAGCCAATAATCATGATAAAAGCCAACATGATCAACCCATCAAAATTTATATATATCGAAAAAGTAATGTAACATTATATTGAATCTTTATGTAATTTTGCTTAGAAACTACCTCAGAATTAAAAAAAAGACACTTAAGTATCTGCTTAGATATTTTTATTAAAAAGAAAAAAGCCTATTTATCCAGAAAGTAAAGAATTTATAACTTCAAATGAAATTTAAACATGCCCGTTTTTACTATGTTACATAAATTACTTTATTCTTTTTTATGACCGGGGATTTCATTTTTCTTATTAAAACTCTATTTTGATTTTTATTTAGAATGAACTTTTTCACAGCATATGCTTTAGTCATGACTTTTATTCTCTATGTACTACTTAATATATTTAATTTCTGCATGATATTTATTTCAGATTCTTTCCTCCTATTATTTATTTTTCTTCTGTAAAATGTATTTATAAATTAATTATTATAAGTTTTTCTAATTGCGGACTGAGAGGATCTATAAAACTACTTTTTAGTGTATTTAAATATTCCCTGTAAATTTTGCCTTTTGATATCGCGGTATAATAATTTAAAAACTTATATATACGTTTTCATAGTTTATGAAAAAGATGAATGCATGTATAATAGAGATAAATTAATTAATGAATAAATTTAAATAAAAATTAATCATATTTACTTCGTTCGAGTATAATTACCCTTTAAAAGGAGTGGAGTATTGTGCATGAGACATTTTCGTTAAAGAATTTTGTTTTCATGAGCAAATTGCCTATTTGTCTACATTTAAAAACACTATAATGATATGCATCAAACAAGAAATTAGCAAAAGTGTGGTGAGGTATATAATTTATCATTTTTCTCTCTGATTAAGAAAATGAAGTGTTTATATGTACATTCAGAACCGATTTATTTATACTATTTCGTGTAATAATAAAAACATTTTATAACACCTTGAAAAAGAATTTTGAATTACAAATTGAGTGAAAAAAATGAAATAAATTTTAGATTTGAAATAATTAATCTTGCTTTTACTGAATTTTGCAAAAATGTGTCTAAATAAATTTTTATTAAGATTTTATTCCATTATTATTCTTAATGACATTTTTTTTCTTCCTTTTCCAAAATAACATAATAAAACACTGTATTAAACCTGGAGCGTTGGTAGTAATGTATGCCTACAATGCATCTTGGCGTGACAAAGTACAAATGAAGCACTCTAGAGTAAGCATAGAGAAGTTTAACAACTTGTTTGCATGATCAGATGCTGTTAAGACACTGGAATTCCCCTTTTGTTCTAAAGTCTCATAAGTTCAAATCTTGTTTTAGGGTAAAAATAAAAGTCCTTCCAAGAATTTAATTGAAAAAAAAGTGATACGTCTAGATTAAATGTTCCTTCTAAAGGGACATAAAAGAAGCAGACAATTTTAGACATCCAAGACCATTAAAAGAAATTATGTTTATCTGCTTTGACGGAAAATGTTTTACGGTAGACGATAAAGAACTTTAAAGCCACTGTCTGGTCATTTCAACTAACATAAATTCGTCATTATAGACTATGATAGACTTAGCTGCTGTACTTAGAAACAATAATACATTTTAATTTTATCGTTTGTGGTACATTATGTTTTATATTACACAACCCTAATTCTCCCATGTAATCTTATTATGTAGGAAGAACAATTAAATATCAAACAACTCATATCAAACAGCTGGATAACACCCAATAAATGTAATCATATAACTAATACTCTATAAGCTAAAAATTATATATAACTACATATATATATATATATATATATATATATATATATATATATATTAGTTTTACTGGTTTAATAAACTTTCAATTATGAAGCTGCATAAATAAGATCAATGTTTTAAATCATTTTCGATTGGTAGAAATTTAAGTATTGACCCATTTTTAAATTGAGCAAAAACATGTGGTGAAAGTTCGTAGAGTTACTTTTCACATCAAATAGATGTCAAAACCTATTTAGATAAAAGAAAGAAAATAATACTTTTTCTTTTTTTCAATCGACAAACAATAGAAACAATTTCTCCAACTAATTTATATAATATTTACAAGACAATTGATACGTTTTAATTATAATGATACAGTAAAGAATTATAGAATTTAATAACAGTATTAATTCAGAAAATACTAATTTTCGGCTTAAATATATTTAATTAATTATTCAGAAATGAGGAAAAGACAAGAATAAATCTGTTAATATTAACATTTTGTGGAAAAGGATTTTATAATTTTTTGCATATTGTTTTCGACAGATGAATTTCGAAACTTAGAAAGAATATATATGTTAATCAATCAAATGAAGGTACATCTAAAGATGTATTCATAAAATCCTTTCTTATTAAGAATCTGGAAAGTGTGAGGCTCAATCAGGTGTCCTCTTTGTCAATCGCCCATATTTTAAAAATGATAATGTCTGTTGCCATTAGCTATCATGATGCTTCTTAAGGAGAATTCACTCAATAGTACGGATTCAACCGAGACATAATGAGTTTGATTCATAGGCTCTGATATTTATGGTTTTGTTAAATACATTTTGAATTAGAAATTGAATATCATTACTAAAGTTTATTAACATTTTATTTTGATGTTATATATATTTACTTACTATCATCTTCAATATATACCCGTCCTCTAACCAACAACGCTCAATGCGAATTTTCCATTGTTCGAAACAGTGCTGGAAGTCTTTTGTCAGCTGCTTCAGGATGCATGCCGTTTCTCTTTCACAGTTTCAAAGGACTCAAATCTTGTTTCCTTTTAATGAAAATATCACCATAAGGAACAGACAGATGTCCCATTGGTTAAAGATCCAGCAAATATGGAGGATGGTCTATCACCACGATGCTGTACTAGGCTAGAAACTTCATGATAGACAATGTGGAATGAGCCGGCGTATTGTTTTGATTTGAAAATTCATCGTACGGATTCTTTGTCAATTTCTACAGTTACATCAATCGCATGAATACAGCAGCTAATTCGCAGTCATATCGAACCAGAATGCCAATTTTTTTATATGGTCATCCGTTTTTAACGTGAAAAAGTGCCCCGGGCGCAAATCATCTTCAACGTCTTCTCGGCCCTCTAGGAAGAGCTTAAACGTCTTAAAAACACGTGCACGAGATAAACATTCATCTTCATGTACTTTTTTCAATAAATTATCAGTTTCAGTAGTTGTATTTTAAAGTCTTATGTGAAATTTTATAATAATCCTTTGCTCACTTATCATTAATCAGGCGAAAAAATAAATAACTGGAATACGAATGAAGACTACGGCTATACAGATTTGTTTATAGAAATAAAAACCCTCTGCGTTCAAAAGAAAAGTATTCAAGCTAAACAGCTGTCGGTTGCTGGCGTTTGGCACATGCATACCAGTGTCAGTCTAGTTATTTAATAGCACCTACTCGTACAAATTATTTAATGATATAGATTCATTTTTTTATTTATAATAATTTAGAAGGAGAGTTTTTTGCTTAACTAAACGCTAAAAATATATCACAAACCGAAAATAAATTTAAAAAAATATCTAATAAAGGTATGTTAACTTTTTAAAACAACAATAGATAAATATATCTCTTTTTAAAAAGTCCAATTCATGTACTTCGTACTTGCGTTTTGAAAGCATTATGTTTAAGCTTGTTTTAACAAAGTTGTAGGAATCGTAAGCTTTCATATATCGATTTCACCTATTGCATGACGTAAATAAGTCCATCGAGAAAGAAAACATAAAGGACATAACAGAGAATTGCTGTTTTAAAAGTTTAATACAAAATTAAAATTTTTAAGAATTTGAATCCGCTTTTCTCTCTATTCATTTCTAACTCGTTTTCCTTGCCTCACAAAAAAGTGACATATAAGGTAAAGAAAAATTAAGTTATCCGATAAGGAAAATAAATCAGACGTTACTTGTTACTTATATGTTATCATTAGTATACAAGTTATAGGTAGCGTTAATCAAGGACGCCTTTGCAATGTCTCGTACGTGTGTTAATTTTAATAATATTTTTGGTATCATTTGAGGCGTAATTTTAACATTACTTGCAGAAGAAGCAAGACTTTATGAATTAAAATTGTATGAAAACATTAATTGGATTCTAAATTGCCAAACGGTGTAAGCCATGAGTCGGAATCTTAGTTTTTTACAAAGTTCTACTCGATTTCGAGAATTGATCAAAGGAAATGAGCATTAACTCCGTTTGCCATATCAATGATCTGAAGGAAGCTTAGAGATCGTTTAAAGGTTTATACTATTTTTGTATGAATCCTACACATAAAAATAAATCAATTTTAAGAAGTTAGAATATGTTAAGTATACAAACATCGATTCTGCAATTAGGCCAGTACCTCAGAAAGTCTTTCTTCCTGTATCCTAGCCATGTGTTAAATATCTTTTAGTTGATGAAGAAAGTATCCCGTTTTGTAGTCTTGAAAGTGAAATAGACGTGAATTACAATCCCTCAGAGAAAGTTACGGAGTATCTTATGATGATGTAAAAATAATTTGCATTAATTTATATATGATTTAGGTTAAGTAGGAATAAAGCTGATTCCCTAAGATTAAGGCTTCAGGAGTGGAATATGTAGGCTAATCATGTACGTAATTTCGAAATACTGTGGAACACATAAAGACTTCATTAGTTCCTATGATAATAGAAGATGATATATGGTATTGCAACGACATTCCTCAATAATAATGATGCATCATAGTATCTTCATATCTGTTTATTAACCAAATAATAGCGCATTTTTAATGATAATTTCTATAATGATCTTAAAAGTAATACTCCTTCACAATAGACATAAATACATCTCCATTGCTGTTGGATATGCTTTTTGATGAAACAAATGTTATGTTACCATGAAGAAGCTGTTACTTGCGTTGATGTGCGGTGGTTTTAAATGAAAATTCGAGCTAACTTGAAAGTCATTGACATTCCTCTGGAAAAGCTGCATGTTTGTACAAAACAATTCAACTATTTTTAATAATTCAAATATTCGCGCTTTGTGCTCCATTGGCGCGATTATACAAAAGATAAGCATTATTGCGAACACAAGGCGCATTCTCCTTAGTTTATAAGCCCGGTGATAAAAATGAGGTTTACCAACCTCTAGTAGCAGCAATGGATATTACTCTTACCGCTCCACATCAAGCCGGAATAAATAAAGACTTGTAAGAGTTCTTGATCAGGACTGGAAAGCATTTGTGCTTAAGTGAGACTTATTCCTGTTCACATCAGATGCTAAAATAAAGATGTATTTTTAGTTACTGACATTCAGGAACATATAGATAATGACTAGTTTGAAACAATTCTTTTGAAAATAGAAAAAGACGCATGACTTTACTGAAAAAACATTGTGAAAAATTTCTAGGAAATAACAAAGTTACAAACTAAAAGAGTACTTTACAAAATATGGTGAAAACCTTAAAAATTAAGTTGTCACATGTCCTTAAAGCTTCATTTCTTACATTCTCTCATATATGTAGAATCCTAACTACAGAAATGGGGTACCGTTTTAAAGATGTATAGGGTTTTTTTAGATTCAATAACAAAGCGGATTTTTAGAAGATGACATTTAATTAAACCATATATTATTGTTCAATATTTACTAAGTTAAAATAGAACTAATGATTATACATATTAAAGAGCTATCAGATCGCACGTCTTTCTCTGCTGCCTCTCGTGCTTACGCTTTTAATCTAAAGAACAAGTGGCGCTATCTCGTGCTATATATATATATATATATATATATATATATATAGCTGTCAGAAACATTTTTGAAGAAAAAAATAATATAGGAAAAAGAATTCTGAAACTAAATATTTATTTCCAATGTTAATGTTGGAAGTTAACGCAATGATAACCATGGCACAATTACTAAAGCAGATTTATTTACAACAAATAAAAAATATTTATTTGTAAAATACAATGCGGCAGCGTTATCTTTATGCTTGGGTATTCAATAGCAGAAGTGACATTTACTTAGAACTTCGCCTATGCGCGCATGTGCAGCCTGAACTTACATGGCTCACCGCAATCTATTCTAAGTTGGGGGAAGGAAATAGCAAATATGTATCGATATCTAATAGTAAAGTTATTTACAATTCTTGTAAACAGAAATGACGAGAGCTAATGTTTATATTATAGAAAGGTACTTAACCAAAATTTCTTTTCCCTGAAATTAAACTTCATAAAAATTAGTTAATTTCTTTTAAATTTATATTCAAATTCGTTTTAAATTATTGAACTATCTGAAATTGCAGTATATAATAATTTTTAAAGTTGTGTCAATAAAATTGTTAATGTTCTAATAAAACTACAAAGGCTGAAACAAATTTGCAGTTGGTATACACCTTTAGATGGTAATATTTGGAACACATTTATTTCATGAAATATTTTTTCTTACACTCTCTTTTTGGAACACATTTATTTCTAAAATTTAATCTAATCTTCCCCCATTTAAGTAGATTAAATGGAAGAAAAATGTTGACAGGCTTGTTTCATTCTAGTCCAAACATTACAAATAATTAGTATTCACTTGCAGCACACACAAATCTTTTGTTAACCTTAATAATGCTAAATTTGTTTTATAATGTAAAGAAACTCAAACTACTGGTCTAAATATAAGGGATTAAAAAATATTATTAGCATGTACTAAAGTGTATTGAATTTAATGTAATGTTTGGAGGGCAAGTGTAATGAATGTCAACATTGAAATTTTTTTATAGATTTTTGTGTACAAAACACATCAATATGATACCGAACGAAAAAACTATATGAATTGGCACATAGTGTGTTAAATGTAACAGCAGTATCATGTGAAATAGTATGTGGAGCATATACCTCTTAGGTGTAATAATAATAATTGTTGCTTTTATTTCTACAAAATTGTGTTAGCCTAACAAAAAATCTCACTGGGCTATTGCCTTAAATTTTCGTACTTGCTTCTAAAATATGAGGAACTTGCTACTTACAACAACAATTTCAAAGATAATGATGTCTTTGGATTATATATAAATAAAACTGGATACCTACTTCATTAAATTTTAATTCAATTCCTTAAGACAGCATGAGTTACTACATGTTGTTTTCTCAATTTAACTTTTTCCTCATTTATCAGAGATAATATTCCGAAGATATTTTCGCATCCCTAATTCCCAGCTTGATACACGTAACTGTATGACTCCAGAATAGAAGGCTGGGTATTCAAATCACTCTCAGTGTTCTGTCTAAAAAATTTTCATTAGCAAAATTGGGCTTTAATATCTTACAACAGTTTATTAATATTTTGGACGAACACACACAAAAAGACAAATAGTTCAAATCAGAAGATGGGGTGAATTATTGTTCTAGATAGCAATTCATATTCGAAGCATTCGCAGCATCACAATGTTCTCAAGTTCTGTTTATTTTCTCCGAATTCGACTGGCGTTGATAATCACAGTTTCATAAACTATGTAAAATAAGCTAGCGCTCACGATACTCAGGTCACCAGTGCGGCTATTCACTAAACTCATCATATAAGCGGTTAAAAACCAGGATAGCCAAACCGTGGAGCATGTACCAAATGAGACATTACCAGTTCTCTTTAGTTCTGAGTAAGATAACGCGAGGTCGAGTTTTGAAGCAAAAATTTTATGAGAGATTTTTGTGTGTGTTTTATTTATTTATTAGCAACCCAAGGAACGAACTATTGTTTTAGTCAACCCAAAAATGTCGTACCTGACCACATTTCAAAATGTTAGCTTGTTTTTGTGTATATTTCTTATGTCTGCTTTCAACAGTAACGAACTTAATTTTTAAAAATGCGTCATAATAAATTTCTTCTGAATTTTTACTGAATTGAAATAAAATGCATAGAATTTATATAAATGATATCTGCTTTCACCACTAATGAACTCAATTTTCAAAAATATGTCGTAGTAAATTTCCGCCAATTTTTTTATTGGATTGAAGTGAGACAAATATAAAAATTAAGTAATATATTTACTTATTGATTTATGTACAACCTTAAATGATGTATAAACTGGAATCAAGCTATGAGTAAAAATAAATAAATTCATCAGAATTTTTAGCTGTGAGGCAGCCTTTTTTTATCTCAAGAATTTCAAACAAATTTTTTTTTAGTTTGACATCCTTCTTGGAATGATTTGGGATCAAATGATTTTAATATTGATTTACTATTATTAGGCACCTAAGGGGCTATTGTTTTAAGTAAGAATAAATTATTTCTTACCTTAGTAAATAGCATCAAGTCCTTTGAGATAAAATCAAAACTTTTCATCCCTCAGTTAAAAAATGAGGATTAAAATAAAGTTCCATGTTTGAAAGAGTAGAGTAAATGTTCTTAGAATAAAATCAGTTTGATCATATCAGATTTACTGCTGGCCATTAAAATTACAACAGCAGAAAGGAATAATCTGATGAACGTCAAAATCACATGAAGGAAGAAAATGTTAGGATATGAAAATGAGTAAAATTTTAGAGCATTTAGATGAGGAAAGAGGTTAAAACGACGTCAGAAACATTGCATAAAAGAAAAATTGTGGGATGGATTTCTCATTTGGAAAGCACCTTGTAAGGTCGGAGTTTGCACATAATATCATGTTACTCCTCGAATATAAGATGAAATGCTTACCAGCAAGTGTCGGAGCCCCAGAGAGACAGGATCGTTGCCTAACGAGAGTGTGGTTTATCTTTCCGTGAAATTGTCAGTCGTACTGATCGAAATCAATCCACTGTCTTGCGAATATGAAATCAATGATTTGTTGCGGGTCATACTGATCAATATGCAGGATCCAATCCCTCCAATGACTAATTTCTGAGAGGACAGACATATTGTGATATCGGCCTATCATTGTCACACAATTACATCACGGACCATTAATCAGGAAATGTGTAAGTCTGCAGCTCGCCCAGTATCCTCGGGCACGATATGACTATGTTTGCAATAGCGTAGACTGTCAACACGGCTACCATTACATCAGCTTCTCTTAACAATTCAATAAAGAGAGAGACGGTATTGACTCTGGAGCTCCGAATGACAAAGCTGGATACAGTAGTGATACAATATCTTCTTTTCGGACGAGTACCGGTTCTGCGGACAGTATTTTGTTGGCCATATACGTGTCAGGAGGCTCCGAGGAGCCCACTCGTTACCTGGTTGCATTCGATATCGGCATAGGAGCCCTGCATCTGGTGTGATGGTTTGGGCAGACATTGAACACATGACACTCTCATTTCTAGTTCGGATCGACGGTCATTTGAACGCAGATCGATACATTTGTAACATCTTATGTACTGTGGTTGAGCTCTATCTTCGAAGCCTACCAAACACCATTTTTCACCAAGATAACGAAAGACCACACATTATACTTTTTGTTCTGACCTTCTTCTAAGCAAAATGTATTGGATTGTTGCTCTGGCCTACACTATCTCCAAGTCTGTCATCCATTGAAAACATCTAGTCATGAGTTGTTAACAGACTGGCCTGCTACCCTTCTCAGCTAATACGGTTGATGAAGTGTGGCATAAACTTGAAATAGCATGAAATGAATTACCCGTTTTGGTCATCCAAGCCCAGTTCGACTCCATCCATAACCTGGTGAGCTGCCAGGGATTGAAGCTATTTCTACTAATTTAGTACCCTTTTAAACCCTCAAACTACTTACAAATTTAATGTTTTTGTCTTCATATTATTATTTTTACATACAATAAACATCGTTTTTTGCATTTGATTTCCTTAATGGTGGTGCAATTTCAATAACCAGCAGTATATATTGAAAAAAATCAAGATATTGTAAGTGGCATTTCATCATTTGAGAATCATTTTCACGTATTTACTAAAAGAAAAACTACATTATCGCTTAACGTAAACCCATTTACTCAAACTGAACAAAATATAATGCAGATGCCTAGTAACATATAAATGAAACTGAATAAATTGAAAACATATACTTTTTAAAATAAATTTTGATGAGCGTTTTCCAGATGAAAATGCTTCAGATATAATTTAACATGTGAAAATCACCAAGAGCTAAGAAAATTTGAATATATATATATATACATGTGTGTGTGTGTCTTTGGAATAACTTACAGATATAAAAAACACTTTCATCTCAGAAATTGATTAAAAGCAAAGTAAATTTACGAATATCTTATTCTATTTCGGAGAATTCACTGCTGCTCTCAGTAACAAATTTAACATCAAACAATGAAAGATCAGTAAAACCCAAACAGGCTCAAAAATTTCATTAATGTAAGTAAAGTTTATATTTTTCAATATATATCATTATTACACCATAATAATAAAATCATTTAAAATAATTACTTATGTCTATGAATATATATCTATTAAAAGGTTATAAATGTTTTCCAAGGCCAGAACTCCTTCTAGCAAGCAAAACCGACAAATCAAAGTTCACAGCTGATCTCGCTATCTGTGATCTCGCTATCTCTTCACGAAACAAGACTTTCTGGAGCTCGTTTGTTGCAGCTAAAGCACATTCTTGAAGCGATCATTCCCTGGTACACAAGATCACTCCTGACTATTACAAATCGGTGCTTCATCAAACTGAAGTTAATTAATTAATTTAAATGCGTGCTTATGTTATCACACAGTTATCACCCCTTTTTCTCCCTTAAGCGAAACAGTTATTATCATTATTTATATTTACCAACCCCAAACAATGGAAGTAATGCGATGTAAAAGAGCTCGAGTAATATGACACATCTGATCTGATCATTCAAAAATTAAAAATTGGGACATGATGTGCAAGAGGATGTTCACCCCTGGTTTAAAAGATCAGCAGCCATACTATATAATAATAACAATTTATTAAAAATATTTGAAAGGAATTTAAATTAAGAAATACAGCAGCGTCAAAACCTTGAACTACTAAAAGATAATAATGCTGAAGTAAAACTGAAGTGAAAAATATTAATCATAAGGCTTTCTTTGCGGATATTTTTTTATTGTTTATTTCAGCTGCTTTGCTTCTTTACAATTTAGTTCATCCTCAAAAATAGGAGCGTGAATCGTAATACATAAGACATTACAAATACAACACTTAAAAAATCTGTACATGGCATATCAACTAGTCATGAAAAAAGTTATTGCTTAAATTAGATGTAAAGTAACTGACATAAATTTCATATTAATTTTATAACATGATCTAAGTACCAGTAACAGAAACAAAAAGTGAGCAATTGATACTCGTACTTATGGTATCTAAAATTGACGCTCCGTAATAGCTCTTTCCTTCAAATCAAAATTTTTCAAAGTTCATTTTAATTTTTCTTATATATATAGTCATATATTCTAATACGGGACACACAGCGGATCAGATATTTTGTCTCTTAAAGAGAGGTGTCACTTAATAAGATGTAAATACATATTAATTCATAGAGGTGGGGACTAAAAACATTGTCGCTTAAATAGAGGCATCCCTTATTCATTGTTGCCATTTACAAGAGGTAATTCTGTTATTGGTATGAAAAAATGTAGTTTGAAGAAAAAACAAATTTTCTTTTTTTTTTTTTGAAAATAATAATAGAATTTTGTATATTTTTTTTATGTAAATCATTAGTTTTAATAAATTACTACCCCTCAACATTCAAAATTGAAAATGATTTTACTCTATTTTCTTCCATTATATTTGAATTTAACATATACTTTGAAATTATTCAGATAAATTCATAAAGGTTTTAGAACATTAGAAGATGATTATAATAAACCCTGGGTGTCAGTTTTAAAATCAAACAAAAAAGAAAATTTTCCTAACCTAATTTTGCTAATATTTGTTTTATTTCTCTTCGTCAGATTCTGAAACTACGCAGGCATAATTCATTTTATACTTACATATATTGGTAGCTGATCTTACTTTTTCTGTTCTTTATATAATAGGAAAACAATGGTTTTATCTGCAGGGGTAATGAAACAATGTAAAAACTTTCCTCCTGGTAGCTCATCCATCTTTTGATTTATTAGTTTTCTCAAAACACAACAAACGTTGCTGAGATACAGTTTTAATGACTTTTTCTTGCTTTTTTTAATGAGTTTCAATTCTCTGAGTCTGCATATTGCTCTTTTAAGATGATAAGAATGAAACATTCAGAAAATATAGAAAAATGTTATCTGAGAAATATATCTCTGAAAAAATGTAAATATTATTAGAACAATAAAATTATGTCACCAGAATGTAAGTAAGGTTCTTGATTTCAGAAAATCAAACCCTGTTTGTTTGTTAATTCAGATAAAAATTTCTAGATTTTTTGTTCTTACTGTTAGTATGTTCCTTTAATAACTTATAATTATTTTACTATACTTTCCTAAAAATAAGATGTTATTCTTATTCTTAAAAGCTTTCCTTTAAAAAGTATAGTAACAATTTTAAAGAAAAATGTCATTTATGTATTCTTCTTAGATAAAATTTTAAAATTTGTTCTTAAATCTAAGATGTACTATGTTTTACTTAAAATAAACTGATGGGCTTAAGTATTGAACATGATTATGATAAAATTGCTTATTGTAAAAATTAAAAAGTGTATATGAGAACTATATATTTCTTACTATAATTTGTAACTTAAATTTAAATATAGAACCATTTGAAATCAAAAGATACTAATATTGAATTACAATTAAAACATTTTTCGAAACTAAAATTTTAATTTCGTCTAAGATAAAGTCTTTTTACTGTAGAAATGATAGAATTGTCATTTTGAAGCCATAATAATTAGTAACATCTTACACTATAAGTAACTTTGTGTTTAGTTTAAGTCTTATTTCACACATCATGCATCAAGCAAACAGTTTATATATATATATATATATATATATATATATATATATATATATATATCATTCTCTGGCATATGCATAATACTTTTTCTCTCTTATTCATTCATTTTCTTTTGGAAATATTTTTTAAAGAATACCGAATATTTCTTTCTTTTATCTATATTTATTTCTACTGATAAATATAACACATTTTGAAACAAAACATGCACTCTTTATTGATGATCATAGTATGAGGTATTTTTGTAATCTATTTCGCTTATATAGACAAGAAAAGGTAATTGACTTATGTCTTAAGGTTTTTTTGTATCCAAATAATGCTTACTAAGACTGTATTTCAATACATATATATATGTGTGTACAGGCAAGTATTTTGCAATTTAACAAAGAAATATAAACTTTTCAAAATTTATCATAAATGTTTACGAAACTTTTTATTTATATATTTATATTATATAATCAATAAATAATATGTATGCCCTAATATTATTAGTTCTGTATTTGGAGAAAAACAGGAGCGTGATCTATGAAAATAAGAAACATTTTTCCTGAAATTGATTTATTTTTTACTTTTACTTTTTTATATGGAATTAAAGTGTTTTACTAATTTTTGAGAATGTACATTAAGAATATATTACATATAAATCGTATTAAAAATAAAAATTTCTTTGCTGTGGAAGGGTAATTTATTTCACAATCAATTCTGAATATAATCGGAACATGTTTCAGGGAAATATAAAGAAAAAGGGTTGTATGTACAACGTAAAAATGTAAACATTGTAAAGCTAAAAAAAGGCACATTGATTAGTAAATTATATTAACTTGTTACTTTACAAATATTTTTAAACGGTATCAAGGCTGTCTTCATGTCATTTGCAAATTGTGTTTAAGGCAGATTTTCATTTTGTATAAAATGCCATACCTGATTTTATATCATACATTTTTTTTTACATTTGTTTGAATGATTATAAAAGTATAATTACTTAACTGGCTATAATGTTTACCTTGTTATAAAAATGTGACCTTTGAGATATAAAACTGCACAGTTTTTGTACATTTTCTTGGCTTATGTAGTTTTCTCAATTACTTTTTCATTTTAATCAATACCATAGGAGATAGAATTTTTTCTTATGTTAATACTGGAGAAATTAAATAAGTATCAATTTCAGCAATCTGTTGTTGTTATTGTGTCCCCAAATAATGTATACTTTAGATCCACTCAAAGGCTTTAATGGCAACAGATTCAGGTTGAGGTGCCGTATGATTGTAGAGAAATTTCTGTGGGGTTAAATTAATGGGAAATATCGGTTTTAATAAAGGTTTTACAAAATTCAGACAGTTATAAATATGCAGAGGTGAGAAAGGAGTATCCGGATAATTCGAAAGTTGCAATTCTTTATTAATTAAGCTAGGAATTTCATAAGTTTTGAATATTGAATAGTAAATGTTCTTTTGTTCGATATGAACAAATTGTATAGAATGTGTATAATTTATTTCTATATTTATTGGACAACCACATATTTTTTGTATAATTTTTCTAAGAATCAAACAAGTTTTGAGTTCTGAAAGTAAATATTATTTCACAAAAAATTTGGAGTGGTTAACTTAGGTTTCTTAATTGAAAGAAATTTCTTTTGAAGAAAACATAAAGGCGGAAATATTATATATTCTGCATATTCAATTATTCAGCCATATTCTTTGAAATACTGTTCATTTATAGTTACATAAGTATATATTTCGATTCCAAAACAGAACTTATCTATAAGCCTTAAATATTTAAGTTGAAATTAATAATTATATATCTTCTACAGATAAAGTAATTTCTAGCTTGTACAAACTCAATAAAATATTCCTATTAAATTACAATTATAAATTTTACAATAAATATTAAAAAAGTATATTATTATTGCAATTAGGTACTAGAAATATAAATTATACTAACAGAATCTAATAATTACTTAAGAAATAACTCATAATTTATCATTTTATGTAAAATAATCCCTATAATTTAACGTTTTCTAGACATTGTTATTCCAGTTTCTCTTTTAACTTCAACAAAGCTATATTATTCAAATTATTAAGTAAATTCAGTGTTATAGGTTAATGTTCTAAAGTAAGATTGCACAATTGCATTAAAAAGTGTTTGCGCCGCCCCATAAATAGTAAAATGTTCATTATTATTCTAATATATATATTAAGGTTTTTAATATTTATAGGACCGCGCTATATTACTAATAAAATATTTAAAAAAAACTAGACTAGGTAAAGATAAAGGGGAATGAATTTATCAAAGAGACAAAAGAATTAGATGCATTTATACACACAATTATTAAACTGTACCGGTATTTAAAATAACTAATGAGTGTTTTTAATTCTCCTACTTTGGTTTAAATAATATCAGTGTTTTAAAAGTAATAAATTTCTATTAAATTTTTGTATGGGCTTTCGATTATTTTGTATGGAGTAGTGCTTATTATTTAAACCAATAAAGTAGGTGTATGAAAGGTTTTTAAATGGTCTTTTTTTATTGTTACCTAGAAATCCTTCATAGTGTTTCTTGATACTAGCTACGAAAAGTAATAGATCCACATTTTTCCGCAATAGCTCCATACTTAAGGCCCAAAGTAACATAAATTACAAAGAATAACTCAAGCCTTTATTATTAAAAAAATTAAAAAAATCATAGTTAATATTCAAGGAGTAATTTGTGGATATAAAAATAATTAAATGCAATTTTCAGGAAGTTTGTTTAATTTTAATTTTTTCTTCTTTTTTTGATTTCATACATATTTATTTAGTTTCTATTTAATTGCCTTATTTATTTTCTATTTAATATAATTATTTATTTTAGATGTAGTACGCAAATTATTCCTGGGTGTTTATAACATTTTTCAATATATATATATATATATATATATATATATATATATATATATATATATTTCTATATATATAATTTGTATTAAATATATTTCTATATATATTACTTTATATTTTATACATTTTTCATTATTTAATATTTAAAACAGCATTCTACTCTATGTGCTTCAGTACAATTAAAAAAGTGTAATTTGTTTCAAAATTGTCTGTCATCCAATTTCCAAGCAAAACTGAAACCCAATGCACTTTACTTTTTTTATATACGATCTCAGGTGTTTTTCGAAAAGTAATATTAAAAATTAAATTAAAATAAGAAACGAATAATTTTCAGATTTTAGCAGAGTTTTCTGTTCCATCACCAGCGTAACAGACCTCCGCTTTAAAATCTGCGGACGCTTTTTTTTACCACCTACTTTAATTATTGGCGGGGAGGAAAACCGTAAATTCCAAAACAAATGTATGGGTCTTAATTAAAAAAAACATCTCATTCGTCCCGTAGATCTTAAAAGATAAGAAATAGGGAAAGAAAAATAAATGGAAGTTGGAACACCAGAAATAAAGCTAATAATGGAAAGAAAAGTAGAATATTGAAATAAAGAAAGAAAAGAAATCTTTTCTTAATTCAGGTGATACTGAATGCGGATTAATCACGAGGCTCTTCTGTCGCTTTTATTTCTTTCACCTTCATCCTCCATCCTCGAGAGTAATTAGAAAACAAAGACTTACACTGATAAGAAAGAAGTAAAGAAGTATTGAGAAAGAATAGTGTAAAGAAGGAGTTCAATGAAGATTCTTGAAAGCAATGAAATGAGAAATCATAAGGATTTGAAAACGGGAGCTGCCCACAGCCTCGATGGATATCCCTTCCTATATACTCGATCTTTTGAAAATGTCTAAACTTTATTTCTCTTTTTAAGAGTGCTAATAGATTCAATATTGAAATTTATCGATCTCATAACATAATACATATACATATATATATATTCTTTTTTTTACTTTTATTTTATGTTATGATAAGCAACATTTAATTAGGTATGATCAGTAAAGCGAGTTGTATTAACAGTGTAAATGAAGAAACGACAAAGGTGTTTCTACTCTTCAACAAGAATGTTTTAGGGATCAGGCAAAATCGAACACAGAATCCCAATTTCTGAATTCCAACATTTTTCAGCTTTAAGTGTTTATTTATATTCATGGAGGGATACATTACTTAATGTATTTCGAAAATACGTCTCCCGCTATATTAATAGTACAATAAAAGAGAATTTTGTATCTTTCAGTCACTATTTTCGTATAGTTAGTAATTCGAAGGGGGAGGGGAGGAATTTTTTAATAATTCCTTGGCAGGAAAATAAAAACTGTAGCTTTACAGTAAAAAATACTTTAATTAGTGATGTTTCTACATAATTGTATAGAGAGATTTTGAAAGATATTTTGCGTCTCATGAAACTAAAGTGAATAATTATCAAATGTATTCGATAGGTGTTACGTACAATAATATTTTATTACCAATTCTAAGATTATAAGTAATTATTAAAATGGTAAGATAATAGATATATATGACTCAGAGAGTGAGATGACGAGACATTGACGATGAATTAGAAGAAGAATAACTATAATACTTGCTAGAACAGGAGAAAATCGCACAATTTGTAAGAATAATTTTAAAAAATAATGTTAAGGAAAAACGAATACAAAGCATGAGAGATTTTAAGACAGTTAATATAAAATTTGGATTGGAGTGTGTATTGGCATGGATTTAATACAAATCTTTATTTTAATAAATTTGAAAATGATTGATGTGGAAAAAATGGTGTATAAGATTAAACATAAATGTACTTCTTATGATTTAAAGAAATATCAGAAGAATAACCAATATTTAAATGTACTAATATTATAAATATAAATTCCGGTCTTTGTATTCGAGGTATGTTTTAAATATGTTTATGTTACTTCTCAGCTGCTAACACCCTCACTAATGAAAAATACTCTTTTCTGAGTTGTTAAACCCAACTTTTGTCATATATACATTTTAACGATTAATTATACTGTGTTTAGTTTCACCTAATAGCTCTAATTTCCTCACTAACTATGTGTTTATTAATATAGGCTACAAAACTTAACTTGTGACATTATTTTTTGTGTATATTCAGTATGTTTAAATCTACAATAGTTCGTACATTATTATTAAACAATTAAAGTAGTTTGAATTACAATAATTAAAGAAGTGCGGGTTTTTTTCATATTAATTTTCGTGATTCAGATAATTGTAAGTTATTCAGAAAAATCCAAATTAAAGAAATTTATTCTTTGGTTGCATTTATCAAATTTGTTTTTAATTTATTACCATTTTTTAAAAATATAATCACCATTTCAATGTACTTACATTACATGTTTCTCATTTATTTAAAAATTTACTATTTAAATATTGAAAATAAATCTTAAATTAATGATTATGATACGAGATGCATAAAAATTATTATTTTCTTGCAAGTACATTTGGATAAGCTCTGCAATAATATATCTAGTTCCACAGCTACATAATTGAAAGCCTTAAGAGTAATTCAATAAAACCCTTTCTTTACTGTTCTTCCTCTAAAGTAAATGAATTGAAGAATATACTATCAATAAGGAAAAAAAATTAAAGTTTCTTTTATTCACATACATCTTTTGTTCAAGAAATGCTCTTCTTGGAAAAATTTCCTCTGAAAAAATAATCAAAGCAGTGAAGAGCACATTTTCCCATACAAGCATTTTCTTTTACTTAATATTTTGCATTCAAAGCTTAACCAGAAATATCTGCTAAAGGAGTCTATGTTTAGGCACGTTTCAAAACTGATGATCAGAGACTATCAAAGTCCCAAGTATGCATTTCTTATCGTCAACAAAGCTTTTCGAACTTCCAAAGAATTCTGTCTGCAATTCTTAACTTAATTTCTTTCTTCTCTTTTTTAAATATAATTTTTTTTTAAAAATTATATTGTATGATATTCTGGAAAATTTTTTATCGTGTTTATAAAAAAGCTATATAGTCAATGATAAATTTGCATACGCTCATTATTAAAAATAAGATGAATAACTTTCTGCTCAACATAACTTCTTATTATTAAATGAAACTGATAAATCTACCTAGTTGTCACATACAATAGAACAAACTTGTATATAACTACAACTGTATCTAAAGTTATTTGTATGCTGTAAATGATCGTGATGATGTATGAATCAAGATATTCATCGATAGTTGCTACAAATGTTAATATAAATCTTACATAAAAGTATTTGTAATTTATAACAACAAAGTTTTGTAGTATCCCAAAAATTGAAAAATTGCTTTATACTATTATGTTAAATGGAGTATATTTAATAGTTTAAAATAATATTTATAAAAAAATATATAAATTACTTTCTAATATGTTATAAATTACTTTCAATATTTTTTAATAAATTCAGCCCATCTTATACTTAGAAAAATATTATCACCAGTAAAACAAAGTTATCAATTATATGAATAAAAATCTAAAAATATACTGGACTTACAAAAAAAAAATAGTTGCCCACTAAAATGTCAACACAATGATAACCTTTTTCTGCCGAAAGTATGATACTATTTAAATTAAATTTTACGTACAAGGATTGGTCATCACATAAACTTTCTATGCTGAACATATTCTTCATTTATGCTGAAGTTATGCTGAACATATTCTTCATTAAGAAGAATATGTTCAGCATAACAACAATAGTTATGGCCCAATTCGTTTCTCCAGGTACAGTTGAAAATTATTTTAATTAAACTAGAAGGTTTGAAGTATATAACGAATTTATTTAAACTGTTGCGCGCTTTAATAAATGGGATGTGAAATGAGTTCATTGGAACCACCATTTGTATTTCTGAATATATGATGACTCTAAAATACACAATAAATGGAAATACAACATAAATGTATCTTTGATGGATCGTGGTTGTTGGGATTTTGATGTTGATGTAGAAGACCCTTGACGAAAACAAACTATCGAAAAAAAGGGATTTGAGTACAACAGGAGGGAGCAAAGGAGATATATTATAATTAATAGAGATATTGAAAGAAAATATTTTCCTTAACAAGGAACAAAATAAACGGTAAGCAAACTTGTCATTGTTTGTAATCTAGCTTTCACCCAAATTCAAGATCCCGATTGGTGGTTCTTTTAAACGAATTTTGTAACTCCGTTTTAATAAGACGAGAAAATAATATTTTTGAAAGAGAGGTAATAAAAAAATTAAATTAAAGAACCGTATTCATAATTCTTGAACTTATAACAACATTGCAGCTTATTCGAAGATTGCTTTCTGATTACTATCAATTGAGATTATACTAGGGACTTAATTTACTTTATACATTGATGGATGCAAAATTAACTCATTTAAAAATTAAAAAAAATATGTAAACGAAATTGATATAATTCAGTTGAAGCTGAAGTAATTGAATTTACTTTGACCATTGAAAATATTTGTAATACTCATTCATTTCATTACGGAGAGATTTAAAATTTATAAACAGCAGTGTTGTGCCAGATACTCAGAAAAAATCTACTCATTTCAAGAAAAATTGATATTTGAAAATGATGGAACTGTTTCGAGAACACTGTTTTCGGAAAGAATATATGGAATTCCAGTGTTCAAGAAGCAAATTAAATAAAAACAAGTCTTTGCTTGTGAAATTTTAGTTTGAGGAAATTAACCAATCAGTTGAAGCTTCTAGAGTATCAAAGGCTCTAGAGCAGTTTCCGATAGATTCTGCGAAACTAACTTGTAAGTAAAAAAATGTTTAAGTGATTATGACTTTTTAATCAAGGATGTAAAGAGTAACATTGAAATAATTTTTAAAGAAATATTATAATTTCCTTATATGAGGAGAAATTTACCAATTGAAGCTAGAATGGACGCAAAATTTACCCATTTAGAAATTGAAAAAAATTATAAACGAAGTTGAATGAATTCAACTGAAGAAGAGCTAACTGGATTTAAAAAAAATTGGAAATTTAGGATTTAAAATAATTGTAAAAATTGTATAATGCATGCCTTGGATTCAAACAATGATTGTTTCTTTTCTGCGTTTCAGCAAAAAAAAATTTTCATGGAAAATATATTGGACTACTTTAAATTTAGATCGAATTGACAGAAGATTACGTACTATTAATGTTCTTGTGATTAAAGATAGGACTAAAAATCAGTCAGTTAAAGGATTAGATCCTTATGCTACTAAAGACCCTGTGTGAGCGCAGCTAATGCCCATTAAATCTGTCGAGGCTCTAAGTCTTCCCATTGGCGTGATGTGGTAGTTTGGAGACTGAGGTGTGAGCTCAGATGTCGTCATCGACACTAGACCAAGGCACAAAATCATGAGGTCCATGGCCAAATTCATCGCTCTGTTTATTAGAACAATCAACTGATGAAATTTGTAGGTTAAGCTGAATGAAGAAGAGGATACAGGATATGGTTATCAGAGAAAAATAAAACGGAAGAATTGAAATATTTCCTTGAAAAATTGACGAAATAAAAACAGCTCAATCAATAATTTCATGAAATTGAATTCTATGATTCCACTTTCGTGGAACATCAGAATTTTAAGAACTAAGTTTATTCTAAGCTATAATACAGAAAGAAAAAAAATTGCTTATCAAAAACCCTCTCATATTTAGGTATTTAGATTAGGAACAGAGAACAGAATCTAGAACAAAAAATGATTGGAAAAAGTGTATGATTATCCTCCTAGTAAAAAATGACTTATATTAATAAACGTTGCTAAAAAAATCATTGTAGAAAATACAAGTTAAGTTTTGAATTCAATCAGCTTAATTTTAACCCTACTACTACAAATCCTAATTTTAATTGAAAACCTGACTGTGAGGATGAAACAAGTTTAAATTCTCAAGATGTATTGAATGAAGCAAACAATATTCAACAAAAAATATGCAAATCTGAAATTTCTAGAATATTTGAAGAAACTCAAATTTTTCCAGTAAAAGAATTAATGGTATTCAGCTATGTCAGATTAAATAATATTTTATCAGAATAAAAAGGTTTTTTAAACATAAATCAAATATCTAAAAGTTGTAAGACATAATTCAAATACTAATATGTTAGGTAGTTGGATGGTATTTAACATAATGAAAAATTAATGTCAGGAAATATAAAGTCAGTATCCCCATTTAATGATTGATTTTATTTACGCAATGCTAGAAGCAACAATTGGGCTATTGGGGACGGATTTCGTAATTTTGAACCTCGGTCAAGTGATACGGACGACACTTGAGTTAGTACCTCTCTCTCCTAATTTCCCCACTATGATAATTGGCGGACCTAGAGCCTCGACAGATTTAACATTTATCAGCCTCGGCTACACGTCGGATCTTTAGTGGCATCAAGGCTCGAACCCATGACTCGTTGAAAGCCGGCCGCCGCGAGTTCATGACAATGAACACTATACTACCGAGACACGTTAGACCTTTAACCCATGGGTTTTGGTAAACACCGGGTGTTGATTTTACTGACGTCTTTACACCACTTATAATTTTAAAGTACGTAAGACTTTATCTATTCTTGAAATTTGTACTTTAAATTGGATACAAGCCCAAATAGATTCAAAATAATCTTATTCGTAAGGAAAACTTAATGTTGTTATGTACATGCAGCAAGTATATGTAATAATATAATGCGAAGATAGTGTTTGTACATGGTGAATAACAGTTAATTGCACGAGGCAGACAGTGGAAATTTTAATTAAACAAATTTTTTTTTAGTCTCAGTGATCAGATGAATGAAACATGTAATGGTTTGTGAACAAAAAAAATTTTTACATTCTATTGGGGCACTTTGGTTTTGTTTTTGGAAAATTGTAAAGTGATTTTGAAACTTCAATTAGAAATTCAAAAAGGAACAGAGTTACTATTAAACGTACAAATATCAGAATTGGAACCAATAAAGCTTGCTTAAACTGAATAGTACAGTTTAATCAAGTAGGAACCAATATACAGTGGTGGACAAAATTGTGGACACTTTTGGAAATTTTTGTTTTTTAACTTTGTATGATTATAAAAAATGTTACGTTTCACAAAATGTAAGGTCATATATACCATTTTGAAGAGTATTTAAAACTGAATTTAATGCACAAACAAACAAAAAATTAAAAAAATTGAAATACGAAAGAGTTATACTTACTTCGATATAAAAAACAAACATAGTTTTGGAGTGGTTTTTAAAGTCTAACTTTTCAGGCCTAGCTTTTATATCAGAACACACACATAAACTTATGTCTAGCTAGCAAACAATTACCTCCAAGAGAAGTTAAAGGTATTTATTGTTAAAGTAGATTATGCATTACTATATAGAATGAAAGAAAATTACATAGAATCAAGAATGAATGGACCTGAGATGAGACAAAAACGGTCGTATAGATCTTTAATTAGGTGTCTATTATGTAATGCAGATAGGTCAAGTCAGGATACTGTGTGTCTCATGAACACTACATTACAATTTTGTAATGGACATATTTATTGTCATTGGTCTGTAGTGGTTGATTTATTAAAATATCTGTTTGAAACCAAACATTACTAGATAAATTTATTTGATACTAAATTGGGCTACTAATTATCCATTTGGTCTCAGGTTGGTATTCTAAGTTAAATAAAAGACATTTTAATAGTGGATACATTGTTTTCTTTTGAAATGAATCAATATCTTAAAAATTTCGCAAACAAAAATATATAGCCTTAAGTTCATTGAAGCTGAATTTACTGCTTATAGTAAAAGTGGAAATGTATTAATCACTATTCAAGAATTTTAAAAGAACTTAATTTAATTAATTTAAGAAATCATGTGTTGTACTGTGAATCTTAGAATCTTTTAAACAATCGAGAAATAATACTGAAAACAGATAGAGTGAACATTAAGTTATGAAATACGAATTTATTCGAAAGTTGTATAATGATAATGAATTTCAACTAAAATGTTTAAATTCTAAGGAAAATTAGGCTGATTTTTTTAAGCGAAACTACTCCTAAGGAAAATCATTTCTCTTTATTACTTGGCATTAAAATGCAACTCTAAGAAGGAGAGACCTGAAAGTGATGAAACGCGGCAAACAGAGAGAGATAGCAACGAACCATAAATGAGCTTGATTTGGAAATTATATGCATATTACAGAGCAAACCCAGCGTCGACTCAGTAGGTTGTACGGCAACAAACAAAACAATACATCTAAGAACAGATTCAATAAGAGTAAGGATGGAGTACCAAGGAATGGCTCTCTATTCCCTGTCAACCATTTGCCACAATTCGTCTTCTAATTGCAGCAATGGCAAGGTCTCCAAATGGTGTCCAATCACATTGCAAATGTCTTCAATTGTAATTGTGTTCTTTTTGAATCCTATGCTTTAATGAATGATGTGCTAAATTATTTTCATTTAATATCCTTCAAATCAATAAATATTCATCAGGATATGTTCTTAATGTGTAAAAGTATTAATTAAAATGTGAATTAATGTACTACGTATGGACAAATTAATTTTGACCTTTAGAGTCGAGATTTTTGTAGGTGATAAAAAATGACATTATACACGATAGAAATGTTTTTTTTTTTCATTTTGAATTAATTTTCTAATAATAGAAGAATATTTAGCGAAAATATGTCATCAGTATTGATTTGAATAAAAAATCATTTCTTCACAATTTCTTCTTAAATTAGTTTGTGTATTTAAGCAATAGATAGGCATTGAAAATATATCTTGTTTAAGCCTAAAAGTGTTCTTAATTTCTTTAATACAATTTTACATCAGTTATATATTTCAAATTCAAAGTATAAGCATAATTTTTAATTATAAATAATCATTACTATTAACAATTATTACTAATTGAGAATAATTTTATTTAAAAACTGCAGTGAAGAATAAATCTTCAAACCTTCGATGACTACACTTTCGACATACTGTAATTTTTTTTCAAAAAAAAGTCCATTTATAGAGTAAAAATTTAAATAAAGCAAACAATGAAAACGGAAGGAAATATTTAAAGAGGAGACTTGTGAAATAAGCATATAAGTCAAAAGACCATTTAAAAATAATTGTAATGTAAAATGGGTCACAGAGTAACTTTTGATGTAATTGCAGGTTTTCGAAAACTCAATTTTAAAAAAATGTGAAATATTAAAAACTACATACAAAATATAAAAACATACAAGAGTGTTTAAAATATATTAATTATATATAATATACAAACATTTTAAAAGTATCAAAAATATATGAAATATCTAATATCCCATTCTTTTGGAAGTTTCAATAATTGTATGTGAATTAAGTAATGAATTGCAAAATTATACTACATATATTTTGATTATTTCTATTTTTTTAATCATTATTTATATTTCTAAAATTTTACTTTACTATGATATTAAAGTCGTAAGAAATTTTTGTACAATATCTATCCCGTTTTATTAGTACATACATTTGTTTTCAATTTGAAATGTTTCAATACGCTTGCAGCTTAGTTCTTAAATAAATTATTGAATTTACAATTTATTCCTAACTTTCATTTAAACTATGCTAAGTAAACACACACAAGTACTGTTATTAACAATTTTTCATTTTAGCCCAAAACATGAAAAGTAGTCTCTGCACTTTCAAAGCTTTCCACGAAAAATTTAATTGCTAATTACTGAACTTGTCTCACGAAGAAAAGAAACTAAAAGTGTCTGAAGAGTGTATATTGAATTAAAAAATTAACTCGTAGAAGCGACGAAGTAAATTAACTGCGAAATTTGCATGACAAGTGCTTGTGACTGGCTCTGCAGTGACCCATTCTTAGCGCTCCTAATTGCTTCTGTCAAGATAACGTATTTTTGGAGCAACGATAAAAATCACACTACCTTTGGATAAAGTTCCACTTAAAGGAAATACTATGTTCTCTCTTCAGAGTTCAAGACATTACTTTATCAGCTTATCGGCTTTTAAGATTCTTTGTGTTAATCTATAATATTGTTGATGCTCTATCCCGTTATGAATTTTTATTGAATAACTTCAAGTAACATTCATGGAATAATTTAATTATTAAGAATAAATGTGTGTGTGTGGAAGTAAGGATAAAAGTTACATTCCTCCAAATATACATATGGCTGTGGTAGATTAGTGATATTGAACTCACAGCCGGTTTTGTTTCCATTAAGTCGAAGATTAGAGTGTCGTGTTTGAACTCAAGCCCATTCTCCCACCCAGTATAGAGGACCTTTTGCGCTTTAATTCTGTTAATGCTCCAAGTTCTCTTATTGGTATGGTGTTGAAGTTTGGAATGGGAAGTTCCAAATCAGATATCCTCCTCATTAATTGACGTCGAGAATTCTTGCCAATAGCCATCGTGTTGATTCTAAGTGCGATGTTAAGATACAGTAAAATTGAATTCAAAAATGTATTAAGCGACTCAACTATTCATTAATGTAATATCTAAATTACTGACTCTTATCCTAATTAAAAAAATTACCCCTAATTGCCGGAATGTAGATATGGATGAAATGTTGTCTCAAATCCAAAGGTAACTCTTTTTTAGAAATCTCGTAAAATAATGTTTGACAAATATCATTAAAAGATACAAAAATGATAACAGTAAATAGGTTTAAGTACCATAGACAACTGAACCAAGAATAGACAAGAACAAATTTAGTTGTTTGGAAGTAGACTTGAAATGTTTAAAGACACTAAACAAAATTATTAAAAAAAAACATCAAATAATTTAGATGAGCAAAGCATCGATAGTTAAAATAACAACTCAGAAGCTGAAACCTGTGTCATCATAAACAAGCATTACAGCTATACCTGAGGTTAGACGCCATTACATTTTTGAATTTTTTACAGTATTTATGTCAAAATAGTACTTAAAAAACAAATTTTAAAATCCAAAAATGTAATTCCTTTTTATTACTAATTGAACCTATTTCTGTTGAATTTCCTTTGGTTTCCAAAATTTATAGGACGATTAATTTCAGATAACTTCAGCAATTAATTTTCATGCACTATTTTCAAAGATTTTATGTTAAATGGGGAATATGTAATGTTAAATTTTAAAAAAATTAAGGTACAAAGTCAAGGATTTATGTAACGTTAATAAATTCTATTAACCAATTCCTTTGAAAACAGAATCGTCTGAAAAAATATAATAGTTCATTTATACAGGGAATATTTGAGATTTAAAAAATGTATTTAATTGATAATAAATTATTTATTACTTTTTATTTGCTATAATCTGGGTAATCCAACTACAAATATATTTCCTATAATCTGGATAATATAACATGCTCATATCGCTTCTTTCAAATATATTGTTGCAAAAACATCGCAAAATATGCTTTCCATGGATATGCATATTAAAGGAATGTACAAATTACTGTTTTGTGTGGAATTATTTAATTCTTTTCTATTACGAAATTTTTCTTATCAAGACCGATCAGTATTACGGCATAGCTTTCGAGTTGTCATAAAAGGAATAATAAATGACAGTAATAAGGTAAAAGATTGTCAGGAATTGCTAAGCAAATTTAATGCCATTTCAGTCCTCAGAATCACCGGGCGTACTTCAACAGCATTATTTTTCTGTCCTGTTATCGTTTTGTCTCGCAACGCAATGTTACTTAAAACATTATTTATGCATATTCACCATATCATAGGAAACTGTTCTGGGGGTGATAAAAGAAAGTCATGTAAGCGCAAAATTAGAGAAAGAGCAAATAAAAAAGTCATCAAAATTCATAATTTAGTTTCAACTCAGTTTGTTTAATTTTGTAGAAGGTAATAAATCAGCCACTCATTCGGGCAGTGCACTTATAGTTTTTGTGTTTTCTTTTAAAACCCCCAAAATGGAAGATTTCATAATAGATTCCATCTTTTCTATAAGGGAAATGAAAAATGAAAGCAGTAACTGAAATTCATTGTTCTTCAAAAGATACAGAAGAAATGTAATACCCTATTTAAAGCTAAAATTTATTATTTTTTATATTATTTGCTACTGTGTCTAACATTTCAGAGAAAAAACAAATTTTAAGAATTAAATCTGTTTATAGTTTTATGTGCCACTAATTACTTGTAAGGCATTTTGCTTAAAATGACTTTAATATTAAACTTGTCTTTCAATAGCGTTTCAAGTAAAGAAGTATTCAATTAAGGCCTTACAGTTGAAATAATTAAAACAAAAAAAATCTTACATATCTAGAAAGCAAGGAATGTTTGAATTGTCAAAATAATACACTTGTTAATTAAAATATTGTGAAAATCTAAAATATTTTTTGAAATGATGCATATTTGTTTGCTAGCCCAGAATATTTATTTATTTCTCACAGTGACAGGATGTAAAGAAATAAAAAAAAAGTAACGAGAAAATTTTATGCAGGTTTAAAATTGGGTGAAGAAAGTCTACGATGTAAATTATTCATCTTCTGCAATAAATCTTAAAGATACTGTTAATGATATTCAGAATAATTTTAATTGATGTTTGTTGGTGATGAATAATTTAAGTGATATCGATAATGAGACTGGATTAGAAAATTTCGTAAAAATAAATTATGTCTTTAGTATGTTGAATAAAATCGTGTATTTAAAATTTTTATTTCTTTTGTTTTCGATTCTAATAAATGATTGAAAAGAAGTAATTTTTTAAAATTAGTTCTTATTTCAATAAATAAGATTCGAAGAGAGTAGAAAATGTATTAAATTACTTCTTACAAAGGACAGTACAAAATTATGAGCTAAGAAATGGAATTGTTACCATAATTAACATACAGTAGAATAAATATCAAATCATTGGTCAAATTTCGAAAAAAATATGTAAATTTTTTGTGTTTTGCTAATATTTTGTTCTTAACTAAGTTTTCAAGGAAAAATTAATCAAAATTCTGTAGTGCTGTTATGTTACGCATTGTTTTTCCTTGTTTAAGTACGATCTACTTCATCATTTGATATTTGACTTTGTTTCGAAATAAGATTCTATTTGTTGCTTAAGCTCTATTATAGCTTACATTCTTAAATGAATGTAACAACTAGCTTTCTTCTCACAGATCAATTTCTGAAAAGAAAGTCAACAATAAGGTAATAAAATTTTTTAATGGAGGCCTCCATGTTCATCCCGGGGCAAGACAATATATCCAAGAAAGTGTCTCGACTCCAGAGTCTTTTTCCAGTCACATAAGTTAAAAGTGGTTGTGGTGGTTCAGCAAGTGGTAGAAAATTTAATTTTTCGTGGGAGCAACATATGTTAGGTGGTTCTTTTTGAAATTTCAAAGTGTAACACTGGAAATACAAATTGGTCATTGGACCAACGACACCAACACGATGGGCTCTGAAGTTGTTTTTATTGTAATTGAATGCCACCTTCTTGAGATCGATTTTTTTTCTTGATCGATTCTGCTGTAAGTGCTCAGCTTCACGCTGTAACTCTCTCTTCGAGTATCGCAGCATGTATTGAAGTAGAAACTCGCACTTGCAGTTTTTGAGCTCATGCATCTCACTTTTCTGATAGATTAGCAGCTCTTGAAGTAGATTATCTGATATGGTCAATTTCGTGGTATGCGTCTTATTAATCAGATTTCTCAGCAGCTCTTGAAGTTTATATTTTGATTTCCGCCGTTTTCTGTCGCGAATTTCATATTTTAGATGTTTCAGTATATCTACTGGATAACATTAGCTGCGTATGTCTGGTTGATCTTCAAGTATTTAATTTTTGGGTGGTATTTCAAATTATTCCTACTATTTAATGTTTGGTGACAGATGAAAAGAAGAATAGAATGCCGTTCACCTATAAAAAATAACAATAGAAGTTATTGTCCTAGCTCAGATAACTATGTATACTAATAGTGCCATCTGAACGCGAGTTATAATAAAGTGAATAGAGCTAAAATATTCTCCGAATTCAAATTCCCTAGTAAGCAAATTTTCATGGCGATCGGTTGAACGGTATCGGTATAGAAGTAGTGTTCTGTTGTAACTCACCATCTAATGGTGAGTTACAACAGAATGGATAGTATAAGAACCTACACCATGAAAAAGTATATATATGTGCCATCTTTCATGGTAATAGGTCAAATGGATTTAAAAGTATATTAATCTCAAACACACACACACTCACACACACATTGGTATGCTTCGTTCTACTGGTAAAAAAAATCTAGGTATCCTAAAAGAAACCGGTAAAAGTAAGAGAATAAATCGAGTAAATATAAATTTCTTCAAACTGACCAGTTGACAACGTCTTTTATGCAAAAATTTGTAATAAGAAAATTCCTCACCAGAGGGACAGCTACGAAAACCAGCAGAAACAGAACAACATTTTAAACCAAAAAACTCCTCCTTCACCCGTTTAAATCTTAATTGTATAAGGTTTACCCGTTTAACACCACTAAGCACACAGACACTATTCAATGTAATTTCCTAAACTTTTCGAAGCTCAGAAACGAATATCAGAGATCGATGACGACCTAGATAAATCTAATATTTTAGTTCTGGGCTTATATTCGCCTTCCCATTTACAAATTATATCAACAGTTAATTCTATCCAAGGCTTCAAACTGATGTACAGGATGTGCTTGGATTTAAGCTCCTTAATGTAGCGTTACGGAACTTAGTGTATAAGACTCTCCTGATTTAATCCTGTTAAAAGAAACATACCTAAATTCAGGCATAAAATGTTTTTTACCCTGAATCATAAATTTACGGAGATGACAGCATACTCACGATTCAACAACATATTATATCTAAAACGCGGTAATTCTATCTTGATAACACGTCATCTCCCTCACTACAGAATTCCAACAACGACACTACATGGCGCAGATGAGCCGATTGTTGCACTCACTGTAATAGATAGAAATCCAATAGTTATTATCTCTAAATTTAGGACAAATCTCACTAATATGCTGAGAACTAGCATAGGTATCTAAATTAGTGCTGTACTTACACTTAAACAAGTAATACTGAATGAAAATTTCGACCTAAGCGGCCTATAAATCATATCCTCACTCACACCAAACTCTACAATCGTAACTGCTCTTTCACTATTGACTCTGCGTTAACGGTGAACTTTTATTGGCTTTACCAAATATCTTCGGTAGTTGAAATGAGGAGTGGTAACAATCCTGCGATCATACAGTGCACAATTTACTAATATCAAGGTACCTACAGCCAACTATATCGAAAAACCTTTCTTTCTGAAACCTATCACATAATTATACTTCCCAAGTAAAGCTTTTATATATATATATATATATATATATATATATATATAGTATATATATATATATATATAGTATATATATATATATATATATATATATATAGTATATATATATATATATATATATATATATATATATATATATATATATATATATATATATATAATAAACTCA